>CM061140.1:105719761-105986993 GCA_030789695.1 Scilla litardierei
AGCCAATGAGGAGACTTGGATCTATCTCGCATCTACTATTCACGGATGATTTGCTAGTGTTCAGCCGTGCAAACCACAAATCCTTCCTGGGTATCAAAAGTCTGTTGGAGGAACTCACTAATTTCACTGGACTACAGGTCAACTGGGACAAGAGTGCGGTGATATTTAGCAAATGGGTCAAAAATCCAGATGAGCTTGCTGACTCATTGGGAGTTAAATTCGTAACCTCCTTCTCCACCTACATGGGACTTCCACTATCACCAAAGTATCTAAAGGCCCATATGTATGGTCGACTAGTGGACAAATGTAAGAAGCGTCTGAGTGGATGGGTCTCGAGTTCACTATCAATAGCAGGTCGAATAGAGCTGGTGAGAACTGTCATCTACTGTATGACTTCTTTCTGGTCGTAAGTCTTTAAAATACCATCTACTGTGCTTCGCACTATTACTGTGCTTTGTAGGAAGTTCATATGGGGTGCATAGAGCATTTGGGCGTGGAGAGACATCTGCAAACCAAAAACTGATGGGGGTGTAGGCCTCCGCTTGCTATCCGACCTGAATAGAGCATCTGGAGTTAAATTAACATGGAGACTACTTCGATCCAATGGCATTTGGGCCGAGTACATGCGTGGTACCTACAGATTGGCTTCCTCTTTTTTTGCGGCAAGAAAATCATACACAGACTCTGGCACATGGAAGTTTCTTTTGCATTGCAGAGGGCACTCCGAGAAACTCATCACCAGGAAGGTAAAGGACGGTAGTGACACCCTCTTCTGGCACGATAGATGGCTCCCATGTGGGCCGCTAAAAAATCTCTATGATATACCCGATGGCAAAAGTGAACGGCGTGTCAAGGAGTACTGGGGCCCTCGGGATGGCTATACAATCAAAATATTATCAGCATGAACGGCGTGTCAAGGAGTACTGGGGGCCCTCGGGCAGGCACAGACACTTAGGACTGGAAGATGGGACCGGCTTTTCGCTTCAAGGATGCTTGGGACGGCATCCACACAAGAGGAGATCCCTTCCTGTTCTATAAGGTAATATGGTTCAGCGGGCACATACCAAAGATGTCGCTGCTTCTTCTACGAGCATTCAAAGGGAAGCTTCTAACAAAGGATGTGCTGGCAGGTTGGGGTGTGAACACTCAGGTAGCTTGTGTGCTGTGCAACGGTGGGGGCGCAGAGAGCATCGATCATCTTTTTTTCGTCTGTCCCTACTCCTCATACATTCTTCGCAGAGCCATGCTTAAGCTCGGATCTACCCAACCACTGGGTAGCCTCTCTGACATTGGAGTTTATTATCTTTCCCATTTTGTAAAACAGGGGACCATGAGTTATCTTGCAAAAATAGTGCTTACTGCAATCGTCTGGCACATATGGAGAGAAAGAAATAGATGTACCTTCGATAAAGTGGCCAAAAACAAGACTACACTCTTTGATGAAATAGCGGCAGATGTCAGGATAGCTGTGCGGAATCAAGATGACGATTGTGATGAGAATGCTGCTAGTGCCCTCTTGAATTGGACGTACAAAGACAATGGGTAAAGCACTGTTGGGTTCTTTTGGGTTTGGGAACACCTAGTTCTGTAATTTTTTTGAATTTTTTGAACGCTGATTTTTGTCATTGAAATCTGCGGGACTAATGGGTGTTGGGGATAATGGTAGGGAGTGATGACGCTTGTGTCCTCTCCCCCCTTCATTGGACCCGACATCCATCTAATCCCATATTGTTATGTACATTCGACTAACATTACCTTTATATATATGTTTATGCGTAGGTATGTAGAGGGAAGTGGAACTTGGAAGCGGAGTTAGCCTGTAGAAGCGCAAAAGCTGATAAAAAGACTGATCTTCAACCTTACTAGATTGTGGCTCCCTTACTCAATTCTGGACATCATGCGGGCTCATCTCATGTTGATGAGTGATTACACCCCCGAGATTGCACACTCATGCCACTTCTTTGTCACCCTGAAGGCCGGTGACACCTGGAGTTGGGCTGCGAGAGACAAATTTGCTGCTTCAACAATGGGCCTCACATTTCGGCGGCTTACACCATTCCAATTTCTCTAGTATGGAAATTATGTCGCTTGCTTTGCTCATAAATTTACTCACTAGAGCAAATGGGGCCTCAACCTCCAATTAGCTGTGTGATGTAATGATAACATAGAGAAAGTGTAGCTCACAATTTTTTAACTGCAGCTCTCCAAGTATATTCTTCCAGGGCGATGCTGAAGCAGTGTTAAATCCCAAATATCTGGCCCATTTTGGCCTAAATAGTCTCTTGGCGACTGCACTGGCGGCCACTAGCCTATTTGAGGAGGCTGATACAGATGAGGCATGGGCTGATTGTTTTCCTGTTGTTATGTTTTTGGCCTTTCTCTCTGTTTCGTAGGATGGGGGATTACTAGTAAACCCCATGCCTTAAAGCTAACTTTCCTCTATATATATATATATATATATATATATATATATATATATATATATATATATATATATATAGAGGTTAATGGAGGAGTGCTGACAGCGCTGGAAATTTTTCCAGTGCTGTCAGCGATCAGGGTGCCCTACAGTATTTTTTATAAGTTTTTTGCAGTAGTTAGATAAACTTGTTAGGAAGCTCCCCAAAAAATTTCAGGTCGATCCGACACCGTTTGAGCCTCCGTTCATCGATTTCAAAAACATTGCGCAAAATCTGGACAATTTTGCGCAACGTTTTTGAAATCGATGAACGGAGGCTCAAACGGTGTCGGATCGACCTGAAATTTTGTGGGGAGGTTCATAACAAGTTTATCTAACTACTGCAAAAAACTTTTAAAAAAATACTGTTGGGTGCCCAGATCGCTGACAGCGCTGGAAAAATTTCCAGCGCTATCAGCACTCCTCCATTTTTCATACACACACACACACACATATCACATATTATCGTACATGCATATACAACACAATAGACCACCATACTAACATGCCAAGAGGGTGACCATTCATACCGGAGTGGGACACCGAGTTTCACACACACGGGTCCACACATACTACCTATATACATGCACCACAACAACATCACAATTAATGCTACTGGACCCACTATGCTTATACTAAATTTGACATAAGCAATGACACGCACTGGTGTGATAACTAAGCAGTAGTGTAGGATTCAGAGTTGAATGATGCCATGAATCAAGATTGTGAGCGATGAATAATCGTAGATGAGATATGGATAAGGAGTTAGCTTAGTTAGGTGGCATAAAAAATAGTTATGCATAATTAAGTAAGAGAATGACATATAGGTGTAAAGTATAGTAATATCCTAATAATATATATAAGAATATCGAGTAGATGGTATAAGTTAAAACGCGGAATAAGTATTAGACGAAGAGATTAATAAGTATAGTGATGTAATGATTGTTTTGCAAATGGAAATCGATTTGTACAAAATTTTGAAGTATGAATATGATGAATGTAAAACTGACACACTTAAAATTTGGAGTTCCATTTAGCTTAGAAAAGTATTTAAAAGTATGTACGATAAGTTGTTTTGAAATAAGTTTAGTAGTATAGGAAGAAAAGGAATAATATATTGAATTATTGAAATAGAAATAAGGTAAAAAAATGAAGTTCGTTATATGAGTAGAGTAAACATACGAGATTATGTGAAATAGAAGTACAGATACTATAGGTTAGAAAATCTTACGAGATAGTAAAAGATTTCGTCAAGGGAGCTTCATAATCAATATTGAGTTTTTTAGTCAACTGAAAAGTGAAAAATCTAAGTATATACTAAAGGTCTTCAAAGAAATTAAGTAACTAGCATGAATCAAAAAGTATCAAGATATGCAAGGGGAGGATTCAAAAAGTTAATGATGAAATGATCACGTGAATCGAGGGCAAGGAATAGAATCGAATGATCAAAACGTAAATACGACTAGGATATAACTTAGTGAATCTGCTACGATGGAATTCTATGGTCATTAACATGGAAGTGTAATGATTAGAAATAATAATAAAAATCAGGGGCTTGATTATTGAGTCGACTAAAGATCAGGAAAACTTAGTACTAAGATTTTCTAATGAACCAGACTGTGATAGAGAATCCAGGGAAAGGGTCCCTTGAGGATCAAGATTGCAATCACATCTAGAGCCTAGACCTGAAACATGCTCCGAAAATACGCCTTCGAAGACTCTAACTACTGCAGGCTTCACAGGTTTGACTTTCACCGATGCGATGATCACTACGTTCTGCTGGGCCCGAAATTTGATAGGTCCAAGCGAACGACTAAATAAAGCTCCGGAATCAAAGATAGTCAAAGCTTGGTGAGAAATTACCACGGTAACTCCCAAGATGATAATATTAAGTCTGAGCAAGGGTGTCTAAATAACAAGCAAGGGGTATCTAACTAAATCTTCCTACAATCCTGGTGTTGGGTCTCCCTATCATGCTGAGACGAGATACTTGGGTACATCTGGTGTACGAGGTAATTCTAGATGTTTTGGATAATGATAGTATTTCTATTGTTCTGAAGTTTGCAAATGCACGACCTGCATGGGCCACCACTAAAACCTGTCACGTCCCGCTTCCCAAAATGATGGAAGTGAGAACGAGACGAAGTTTTGCATGGGCTGGAGCTGTGAAGCTCGAGCCCACTAAGCGTATGTGACAAAAATCGCGTAGAATTCTTGCATGCATTTTAGAACAATAAACCCAACATTCATTTAATTAAAAGCCACATCCAGAAATGTTCGTACATGAAATAAAACAACAGGACCTCAGCATGGCCAAAAAAATACAACAAGGTACTAATCCTACTACAAGGTACTACAGCAAAACTAAAGAAAAATAGCAATAACACAGTCTCTAGTCCTCCACAGGGAGCGACTCAGCGACTACAGCAACTCCTGACTCACTAAGTCAAGCATCTCAAATAAGTCCTCCTGGTCCTGGTACTCTGTCTCAGTACCTGACGTACAAACATCCAAAAGAAAAGGAGTTGTACGTCAGACAGAGTCTACAAGTGAAAGGTAAGAAAGACTCTACTGCAAGGTGTATGAAATTTAAAGACAGATATTTACAAGTTGATTACATGGCAGGTTATAAGATGCAACAATATGGCAATTTATATAATATGGTAGGAAAGTAAAAGACTGTGCAAGAAGGTAAACGTGGCATGACAATGGTCGTAGCGTGTGCTATCCGCTACAAGGCAAGACAAGACAAGACAAGTGTGACTCTAGGGTTCACATCGTATGGTTAGAGGGCGGCCAAACCCTCTAAACCGTGCGACCGCTCAACCCAACCCCAACCCAAGTGCACAAGACAAGTCTGTACAAGGGACCACTCTCTCTATTTTGGAGAGTGCCATATTACCCGCATGTTATCCGTACAATGGATCACTCTCTCTATATTGGAGAGTGTCCTATTACCCGTAAGTTTTCCGTACAAGGGATCACTCTCTCTATCTTGGAGAGTGTCCTATTACCCGCAGGTTGTGTATCTGTACCACCATACACTAGAACACGAGCCAGACTAGTCATACATGACCGACGGAAGTAGCTGAATCAATGCACAAGTTCAAGGTTGACAAGATGTTCAATTCATGTCCACACACACAGATGATTATCAACATGGCAGTTATAGTAAATTGTGCCTAGACTTTGTCGCCAAGTCTAGGCTGTCGGGAGTGTGTCCTAGACGCTATCATTTCACGTCTAGGTCTCTTGTTCACATTTTTACAAACTAAGGGACTAATGGCCTAAGACATGGCCGTAATAATGCAGGTGAGCACACTTGCCTAAATTGGCGAAAAGTGCGTCCATAGGGAGCATCTCATCAAGAGCAGTGCGTCGGTTATGGTTTGCTGTAACAAGTTAAACGTGGACGATGTCAGGATGCGTCTTTAGATGACCTATTACAGTATGTTTCTAGATTGAGCGTGGCTAACCTAACGGTTCCAAAACATGTTGTTCTTACGTCAGATTTATTCTACAGTTCTCTACGTCGGTTCTATCCTACGTGCACAGTCAAAAAGTCCAATCGACGGCCTAAGTTACCACAACAGTTTAAAGGAACGTAAAGTAAATTTAGTGATAACGTTGTCGTTTTTTACTTAGGTTTTCAATGACTTAACGTGTGGTTTACTACGAGTAAGGGTCACCAACCTACTACGACGAACACGCACAAGTCTGATGTCAGATCTGGAAGCAGCAACGGTTCGCGTCACGGCTTCGGTTCCTCAACTGCGAGTAGTGCAGTAAGGAGGGTCATGGGAGCAGAGAGGGACAAGGACAACTGCAACTAGTGGCAGTGGCAAAATAGCGACAGCAAGAGCTTGCGGCAGTGGCAAGAGCAAGTGACTCCGGCAATGAGGAGATAGCACGGACAACAGCTCGGTAACGTGGTGTGCAGTTGAGGGGGCTGTGACTGTGGGGCAGCAACAAGGGATTGGCCGGCCAGATTCTGGAAGGGGTGGCAGCAAGAAGCGATAGTAAGGGATGCTGTCAACGGCTACAAGGAGAAAGGGCAGCAGCTGCGGTCGTTGAGGGCAGACGACAGCGCATCGAGGTGATTTGCAGCGTGGAGGGGCAGAGGATGGAGGTGACCCGTTAGGGCCTACGAAGAGTCTAAGGAAGTGACTGTCAGATGAAGAGGAGGCTGTTGTGGAGCTGCACGTCGCTGCGTTGCTCGGAGAGTGGAGACGTCGGCTGAAGTTGTCGACGGTTAGCAGTTGGAGCGGGGTATGGCCGTCGGAGGGTGACGGTGCGGTGGACTGCAGGGGGAGATGATGGCATCGGGATCCGACAGGGTGGTTGTGCGGGCTAGGAGGGGTGCTGGAGGATCAGTGGCTGGCCATCGGGAAGGTTCTGCCGACGGTCTGGAGGTATAGTCGGCCGACTGCGGGGGCAGATGCGTGCGCGACAAAGTTGTGGGCAAGAGCTAGGGGCGGTGAGAGAGGGTATGCGGTTTCGTTTTGTGTGGCGGCTGAAAGGGAGATTAGGGTTTTGAAAATGAAAACAAAAGAAAAGAAGAGGTTGGCCCTTGTTTTGTACGGCTGAAATGTTTGTATAGACCTAGGTTTAAATAGTTCCAAATATAGAGAGAGAGGAAGTAGGGGTTTAACTAGGAGGCTGAATGCTACTGAGTTGCCCTAGGCAATATTTGTAGGGCACTGTAGTTAGTTTGTAGGGAGGAGGCTCTAGGGTTCGGCCTGGGGTAGGGTTGTTGGGTTTAGTACTAGGTTTTAAATGTAGGGGAAAGGAGCACGTGAGTGGCCCAGGTCTAATATTAGGTTTAGCTTATTGCCATTTAATTTGGGTTTTTTAAGTATAGGAGGGGGTGTGTGTGTTATGTGCGCGCACGCGCGTGCGGCTAGCTCTAAGGGAAAAATAGGGTTAGAGATTAAAAGGAAATTTTTAAAAAAAATTAGGTTTGAAAGGAAGGAACAAAGGACTTCAATAGTAATTAGAGGGGATTTGGTATTTACTGAGAATGAGCAAAAGTCTCATCTTTATAATAGGAAATAATTTGAATATTAAACTTTTTGAAATGAAATTATAATAGTTAAAATAAAATACTTGTGGATAATGCGTTTAGGATACGTAGTTAATACGAGTACGCAGAATAAATACGCTAAGCTTAAAAAGGAAAACGGATACTCATTTAAATAATGGATACGAAAAGTGCACGACAAGACGGGTAAACGAATAATATGTATATAAAAAATACTGGCCGTTACAACAGGCGACTGTAGAAGACTACACATGCACTTGTAAAATGAGAAGGCGTCTGGATACCCTTCAGGAGGCGACTATCACTTAGGATGGAAACGGAGCAGAGAAAATGTAACTTGCGCCTAGACGACTGTAGAGTAATTAACAGGCGACTGTAAATAGACATGCAACTGTAAATACTTCATCAGTCGACTGACTTACAAATTGGGTTGAAGCCCAGAAATGCAAGTTGCGCACAGACGACTGTATAACAATTAACCAGCGCCTGTTGGAAGACAAGCGACTGTAAATTGCACTTCAGTCGACTGTTTCAAAAGCTCAAGTAAGAGTCAAGAAATGGTTAACTTGAGATAAGGCACAACAATCAACTGTAGAAGGCTCGACAGGCGCCTGGAATCACCCAGTCGCCTATAAGACCTTCATCAGTCGCCTGTTGGAGAGCCAGAGACTCAAATCGAGTCATTTGGCATGATGAACCTATTAAGTTGGATTCTCTGATAATCCTAAGGCTAACTAAGATGGTTATATGCAAATACATGAATGAGTAGACCATCTATCAAGGCATTACATTAAACCTAGACTCAAAAAAGAAAAGCAATAAATGAAATAATACATGGATTACATTGCTTTTCTTAGAGTCTATGGCTTCAATTCTGGATGCCTTGATGCTTTCCATCATCTACAAGCTTTGGCACCCATTGTCCAAGCTTTGGTATAGCTCCTCTTTGATGTCCATCCTTGCACCAAGCTATTAGTCTCTAAAACATGCTATTCTCCATATGATAAATATGCGACTAAAACAAGATAGACATTAGCAACAACATAATGTTGTGATCATCATCAAAATAACATTGGTATGAAACACCAATACTCAACATCTCACACATATGCATATTGCATGGGTATTATGCTTAAAGTTTATTTTTTGCATACCCATTGTTCGTGGGATGTTTCATAATTTTGAAAATGTTTTCAAATTTATTTTTCATGAAAATGGGGACCTTGTGGACTACATTGGCATACATGCATTTGTTTATCAATATGTATGTCAATGGGGGAATTAATATGTTAAGTATGTTTAAAATTATTTTTACAACATAATTTAACTCTCATTTTGGGTTTTGATTAAGATCGTTGTTTACAATTGGTTATTATGGTTTTGATCTTAACCTATTGATATTGCCATCAAGTTTCATGTTTTATTTTCTTTTGGCAATGTCATGTGTATCAATGTGATTGATTTTTTCATATATATGCTTTGATAAACTTTAGTCCCATGGCTCCAAGTATTATTTTCAATTGGTAAAGAGGATTATCTTACAAGATTTTTTCAACAATTTGTATTATCTCAATTGTTAAAGATCTTTTATCTCTTTCTTTATAATTGGTATTAGTTTTTAGAAGCAAAATTTTGACCATTTCTATGATCTAGGGAGAGCATGGGATAGTGACTGATTCCCACTAAATTTTTATATTTGGTATCATACATCTCTTTATCTCTTGCATATTGTCACATCTTTTACTAGAATGACAAGGGGATTGTTTGATGTCCACCTTTTTGACAATGACAAGTGGGAGAGATATATGCATTATGTAAATCATATTTATCATACATATGTATTTGGGGAGAGAGATATGATTATGTAAATCATATATTATATAGGGAGAGATATATTTATATGAGAGATTGGTTTATGTAATCCATGCATATTATATGTCACCATTATTTCTTATTATTTCAATTGGTATAATGAGTATTTACATTTGGATTATCTCATTTTACAATTGGACATATAAGTAGGAGGAGCTCATTAGCATTGTGCTTTTAATTCTTTATGTTTTACATAATGTGTGTCATCATCAAAAGGTGAAGATTGTTGGGTATTGGTGTTTCATACCAATATTATTTTGATGATAATCACAACATTATGTTGTTGCTAATGTCTCTCTTGTTTTAGTCTCATGTTTATCAAATGAAGAATCGCATGATTTAGAGACTAATAGCTTGGTGCAAGGATGGACATCAACGGGAGCAATGCCAAAGCTTGGACTCAAGGGGTGCCAAAGCTTGAAGATGATTGGAGCATCAAGGCATCAAGGATTAAAGCCATAGACTCTAAGGATAGAAATATAGTCCATGTATTATTTCATTTATTGTTTTTCTCTTTTTGAGTCTAGCTTTAATTAATGCATTGATAGATGGTCTACTCATTCATGCATATGCATATAACCATCTTATTGATCCTTAGGATTATCATTGAATCTAACCCAATAGGTTCATCATGCGAAATGACTCAATTGGAGTCTCTGGCTCTCCAACAGGCGACCGATGAAGGTCTTACATACGACTGGGTGATTTCAGTCGCCTGTCTAGCCTTCTATAGTCGGCTGTTGTGCATCAACTCAAGGCAACCTTTACTGACTCTATCTTGAGCTATTGAAGACAGATGACTGACGTTCATTTTACAGTCGTATGTGTTCCATCAGGCGCCTGTGATTTGTTCTATAGTCATCTTTATGCCAAAGTGCATAACTTGCATTTTTGGGCATCAATCCACTTTGTGTGACAACCGACTGATTCAGAGTTTAATGTCGCCTGTATTTCCAAGGGCGCATGTACTTTGGTCATCAGTCATCTATATATACAAAGTGCGTAAGTTGCATTTCTCGGCTTCATTTCAATCCCCTGTAGGAGGCGATTGACGAAGGATATTCAGGTGCCTACCCATTATACAGGCGCCTGTGTAGTCTTCTACAGTCGCCTGTCCTGGCTCAGATTATAGCTGTTGGGATTTTTATAGCCGTTGACCAGTCGACTGTCAGTTGTTCTTCAGTCGACTGTCTGGGTCGTAAACTGCCAAAATCTAGTCGTTGCAGATTTATTATTTTGGGGTTTTTCTTTGGGTTTGAGGGTTCCTTTGGGCTTCCTATATATAGGAGAGGGCTGAGTTCATTAGAACTTCTTGGAACCATTGAAGATCATTTGAGAATAATTTAAGCCACTCTCAAACTCTCTCATTTCCCTCTCATGAGCATTTCTCTCTTCATGCATTGAAGCTTAGCTCAAGGGAAATCATCCAAGTGCAATCAAGCTAAATCTCAAGAACTTGGTTATCCGCTTCTGTGCCTTCATCTTCATATGAGTAAGTTCATCTCAAGGCATAGATAAGAGTCTTTTGTTTCATTTGTTTTATTAGAAAACTAATTCTTTTTGTGGGGACTAGATAGTCTCTTTGTGGGAGTTGGTTACTCTCTTTGTGGGAGTTACTCTCTTTGTGGGAGTTTGGTGTCCTAGTGTATGACTAACCCTAATTCTCTGAGTGGGAGTTAGTAATTCTCTGTGCGGGAGTTTGACCCTTGTGTAGGGTTGGTTGGGTTCTTATGCAGAACAAAATTCTCTGTGTGAGATTGTATTCACTTCTCTTTGTGTGAATTATAGTGGATATTGGTGTGGCTGGACGTACCCAAGTTTGGGGAACCCGGGTAAAATCTTCTGTTTGCATTTGGATTGATTGTGTTGATTAATTCCTCTTGCATTTATTATTCCACATTTGCAAGTTAAATTTTAATTGCACAATTTATTGCCATAACTCTTTTCACCCCCTTACAGAGTGTTTGTTGTTAGTATTGCAAGGGTAAGACTATCCTTACATCTTTGGCCCTTTTCTTCTTATTTTGATCTCTAATCATCGTTATTCCTTTTTGTCTTCTCTCCAATGATTCTCCTATCACCAAATTGCATCGTTTTATGTACAAATTCCCTGAAATACACAAAAGACATCCCCGAAGCATCAAATGGACAAAAACGGATAATAACGGATAAAATGGCAAGGATGATATAAAATAAACATGGAAAACATGTTGGTGAAGTGGTGGAATAACGTATATAAAATACGCCTAACAAATCCCCCAAGCTAAGCTCTTGCCCATCCTCGAGCAAGAAAAAATTCTGAAATACGGGAAGAGAATTGCTAGGGAAATCTAAAGACCTCCATGTAAGGACCCTATGCTATGAGAAAAACACTAGAAGGGGGGTTGAATAGTGTTTATATAATTTAATAGACAATTACGCCTAATTAAAATCCTAACTAACAAATATGTGGATATATAATGAATCAATAATGAACAAGCAAGCACAATATGTTCAAAGATTCGGATTACCCAAGTCAAACCAGACTTGTTCCCGGAAATCTTACGTCCCTATCACCTGGGATACTACCCAGATACTCAAACTAAAACCCTAACTTGATTTTTTCCTTTCATCCCACTTGTAGAAACCCTACAAGTGTAATCAATACAAGATATCGATGTCCTTGAATCCCACAACTTGTGATCAAGCAAACCACTCTCACAAACCGAGAGTAAAACCAATTTACAAAAGTAATGAAATTCGAAATTACACTTACAAATCACATATGTCTTGAAGTAGAACTTGAAGGAGCAAAGTGATTGGAGTGTGTTGATCTCTTCCTAGAAGAGAGAATAGACCGTGCAATTGTTTTCACCAAAGCTAGAGGATGAGAGTTGATTCTAGTTAGAAGACAAGATGAGATTTGAAATTCTAGGGCTTTGAATGAAATGAAAGCTTGAGAAAGATTAGCCTTAAAAGATAAATCAATGGGGTTCCACGAATTCCTCAATGGAACAGTAAAAGGCCCTTTTATAAGTTCTCTCAAACCCTCAAACGAATTACCCAAAACCACTCTCAAAATCAGTGTGGAAAGATCCAATGGATTGATTTTACAGGCAGGACAGTCGACTGATGAAGATCAGACAGTCGCCTTCTGAACTGTGTCAGAGGGTAGGTGAGAATTCAAATGGTAACTTACCACGTAGGACAGGCGACTGATGAAGGTTAGGCAGATGCCTGAAAATAAACAGGCGCCTGACAAACCTTCGACATGCGTCAGAGTGGCAAAGTGCGAATGTTAACAAAACTTGAGAATTCTTGGAAGAAAGGACATGCGACTGATGTGGTATCCACATGCGCCTGTGCCATGGACAGGCGATTGGGAAACCAACGTGTAACGCCTTGCTCCACAAGATACCTGGAAAGTACGAATCCGTCCCAGGTGATCCAGAGTAGCGAGTGTTACTAGAAAGAAGAGAAACGGAATACAATAAAACAAGCAGGCCACTGTGCACGTGCTGGTAAGTACACGTAATGCTCCAAACACATAACACCAGAGAACAACATATAAGACAAAATACAACAAGGAACAACACAAATAAAAGTACTAAGTCCAACATTCTTTTTATTAATACAAGATTTATCATACATACATCATCAGTTGTACAATACTACAACGGTGAAGCAAAAGAACTCCTCAAAAGCAAAACCCACAAAAAGACAAAGTTGTCTACACGCTGGTACAACTCACTTCCTAGACTATTCCTAAGAAACAACTGTACAAGTTACCCTCTGTGGGTTTCATCTCAGAGTAACTCCTGGGCCAAATCTTGCTCTCCCTACTCTGGTCCTAACCTGGAAAAAGTAAATGGGACACGTCAACACATGACCCAGTAGAAAATCTTAACATCGATATGCAGGATCCAGTTTTAGAATTGTTCTACCTAACTAAGGTTGGGTCACGAACTATAAACATGTCTACTATTAACGTATAAGAAACAAGTACAAGTACTGAAAGGAAACATTGCTGAATTGAATTGCATAAAGAAAGTGAGCATCACAGGCAATAATGAAAAGTAAAAGCTACAGAATTAAATAAGCGTAAAGTAAAGACAGTCAACCATAAATATGCATATGATGCTTATGAAATGATTATGAATGAAAATGCAACACCTAAGGGATCTCATTTATGCCAGCATGCCAATAATGTGACTCTAGGATTCTAGAGGTGGCTACCATGGATTCAGACGGTAGCCCCGACATTTCCGTGGCACGCTGGTCCATGTAGCACGTATGTCCATGTCGTCTATTTATCACACATAGATTCAAGAGGTGGCCTACATGGATTCAGGAGGTGGCCCCCGGCATTTCTGTGGCACGCAGGTCCATGGGGCACTTTGGTCTATGTGGTATTAATTTCCATTCTTTTCATATGCCATATTATCTGTCTCATGCCCTTTTATTTCAACATAAACATTTCTACCAATCAGAATTATTTGGTATATAAAAGAGCATTTGGAAGGAATTATCAAAGATGGCATGATTAAGATGAAAATTTGCAAGTTGGAAAATCACGGGGAACATGGCATATGTGATTAACATGGTTACTAAGATAGACTTGGATATAATTAGCATGTCATAACATATTAACGTGCGTTTATATTTTATATATTCACGCACGTCTTCTTTGTGATTTTCCGTTGTTTTCCGTCGTTCCGTACCCTTTCTCTTGTGATTTTTAGTTTTCTTTCACTTCTTTGTGTTTTTGTGTAAATGCAGGAGATTGTAAGCGTTGGGGACGTATAAAGAATATATCATGAGTCCCCAGAGCAACACACTACTACAAAATAGACCTTTAACAGCGCTTAAATAAGGCCTTTAATAGCGCTTTACAAGAGCTGTCTATGTCGCCGCTGCTATAGGGGGGCTGGTTTTAATAGCGCTTTACAAGCGCTGTTAAAGGGGTCCTTTAACAGCGCTTGTTTGTGGAAGCGCTGTTAAAGGGGTGGCCTTTAACAGCGCTTGTTGTTAGTGCAAGCGCTGTTAAAGGGGGGCCTTTAACAGCGCTTCTTTAGTGCAAGCGTTGTTAAAGGCCCCCCTTTAACAGCGCTTGTTTGTGCAAGCGCTGTTAAAGGGGGGCCTTTAACAGCGCTTGTTAGTGCAAGCGCTGTTAAAGGGGGGCCTTTAACAGCACTTCTATAGTGCAAGCGCTGTTAAAGGGGGGCCTTTAACAGCGCTTCTTTAGTGCAAGCGCTGTTAAAGGCCCCCCTTTAACAGCGCTTGTTTGTGCAAGCGCTGTTAAAGGGGGGCCTTTAACAGCGCTTGTTAGTGCAAGCGCTGTTCAAGGGGGGCCTTTAACAGGGCTTCTATAGTGCAAGCGCTGTTAAAGGGGGGCCTTTAACAGCGCTTCTTTAGTGCAAGCGCTGTTAAAGGCCCCCCTTTAACAGCGCTTGTTTGTGCAAGCGCTGTTAAAGGGGGGCCTTTAACAGCGCTTGTAAGTGCAAGCGCTGTTAAAGGGGGGCCTTTAACAGCGCTTCTATAGTGCAAGCGCTGTTAAAGGGGGGCCTTTAACAGCGCTTGTTAGTGCCGGCAAGGCAGCAAAAGTCGAGAGTTGCATAGTTGATGTCCACATATGAATTGCAACACGCAGCTTCAATTTGAAGATTTACACGGTTTGACACGATATGCACCACATGTTCTGCACTCAAAAAGCAGGCCATTTCGAAACATATATTTCTTAGTCCCGTGAAATAGAAAACGACAATGAAAAAGATTACTCCAAGCTGTGAATTTTGAGGGCAAGTATTGACACCACATAATTTGAAAAAAAAATATCCAACATAACTCAGCTAACAGTATGATCCCTGTCCGTGTCTTCAAATTGTTTGGACATTACTCAAGTTCTCCAAAAACACACCACATTTCATACAAAATGGAAAACAGTGGGAGAAAAGCCAAGTATGATCTTCAGCCAAACGATTTAGTCATAAACTGCCGTCGTGGATGCTTGCTTGAACTCGACTTGAAACTGGTGGAAGCCCCGTCTCCAGTCATAGCGCCTCCTGACTGGCACCTTGTAAGTCCAAAATCCGGTAGAACACACGAGTGATATGCCGCATGCAAGAAATCTTGCATACAACTAGAATCGCTGACAATTTTAAAGCTTCACTGCCTTGATAAAAAGGATTTGAAGAGGAGTCGGAATATCACTGGTAAATGAAGCTTACCAGCATCTTGCTTTGGGGGGACTATACCGACAGCAGTTCCTACGCACATGAAGAACAAATGAGAACACATTAAAGCATGAATAAGAAACGAAAATGCGGAGATAGAATAATACTTGCTATCCATGGCCACTATCGGACTCTGGTGCTCCAAAGCGACTCCAAATGCTCGGCCGCTGATGGGGAATGTTGTGACCGAGTTGAATGCAATCAGGAGTACCTATGTCGGGCTACGACACTTTGGTGGAGATGACAACGAGTTCCACCAATGATGGCATGGCATGAATTTTGCACCTTGTTTAGGAGGGACTCTAATAGTTAACCTGCCATTATTTGTTTAGCATGAATTTCATAATGAGTGAGAAATAAAGTGATGATGGGCCATTAGTAGGCTTGAATTCCTAAACTGCTGCCTGCAGAAATGAATAAGAAATATGTAATCAAGCTCTAATGATATGGCAATCACTTTGCTTGATTCATGAGAAATAATGTCCTGAGATACCGTCTTTGGGTACAAAATTCAAGGTCATAGAGGTTTTCAGATATAATGAGTTGAAGAAACTGCAGGCATCACCACAACGGAAGATGGGGAGCATGGATTGGGAGATTTTTTTGGAAACAAATACCTCTATCTTGGTACATACAGTAACTAAGCAAGCAACCATAATAGTTTTCGTATACGTGTATACCTGCCAACATCTGAAAGCTTGAATGTTCGTCGGTCAGGCAGACAAGAAGAGGGCTCGGGCCTATGACATCGCATCAATAAAATACCATGTAAGCAGTACTTAAAGAAAAGGATAGGATTCAACCGAAATATTTTTTGAGACAAATTATACCATGTAAGCAGTAAGGCTCTGCTTCCCCAGCTTCTTACTCCAGTAAGGTGCCAAGGAACAATGTGCACTCCCGCATACAGGATCCTGAAAAAGCGAGAAGTAAATTTAAATTTCACTTCATATCTGATTTCATCCCCCATATACTTAGATTAAGCTCATGTACTTTTCCGGTTGAAGTCAATGGATGATTCACACATCAAGTATGATAAAATATGTAGGATAAGACATGGTTGTGGCATTTCGATCTGAGGCGCATGTCTCATTATATTTTCATATATATGACTGTACAAGTATTGCACATCCTCATCATTAATTCATATGAAAGACCACATCAGCAAATTAGTAAATTCCGTAATGTTGGCTTGATCAGGCAAGTGAAGAATGAATCTTCTCTATACTTGAGCAATGTACAAGCATCCGGGGCAACTACTTTACAAGGAAAACATGGTAGGGACGCTGGCGGTAATGTGTTCTCAAACCACTTTCCACCACAACCAAAAATACACAAAACGCGGAGATTGAGCTTAGCCAGCATAAATGGCCAGAGCTCAACGGTCCAACCAAGCAAAAAGTATCCAACAAAAGAAGAAAATGACATGATACCACTTCTGTGTTAAGAAAAGCTTGCTAAAATGCATATACAACAACAAATGAATGAAACTAAGAGAAACATTAATTGACATGTGGGTTAATGAGTTGCAATCAAAGGCTACTCTAGTCATGCTCTATAAATTAAGTTTAGATGGACAAGTCATAATTGTTAATTTTAAAGGTTACATGTATCAGTGAGATCAGACTAATTGGTGCATATCTCCTTCCACCGCATGAAAATCAGCTTACACAACTCCATATAGTATCTGATCTATTTCTTTCTCATTTCCTCAGTTATTGTCGATGAACATAAACAAGGAATACAGCTGATACACAAATTAAACAATTTCTAAATTAAGCCAACACCAAAAGCAGTTATGGGCAGCTCAAAGGATCAGAGACCAAAAGCTGAAAAAGATTACAGAAAGCACTTCACATCGTTTCTTGAAAGGTGAATCAGATTAGGAATTTGGTTGCAGGGTTAACACACCACCATAAAATCTCTATCACATGAGGAAGAGTTGTATAGTTATTATTGATTTGTACCATGGATGACAAATAATCTGGTAAAATATGAAGAGAAGTGGAAAAAGCATCACATGAGAAAAAAAAACCCAAATAAAATCCATAGTTCTGCAGCATAATAAAATGATACAAAATTCGACAGTCTTGCTATTTCTAAAATTCTGCAGCATATTCGAACCTGGGATCTAGAATATGAACATCCATAGTTTGCATCTCCTTCTAATGTCCTGGTAGTAAAAAATAAATATACTGGATGGAGGGCTCTTCATGATTGGCTTCCTGAATAGCAGGATAAAGCTCATATCACTAGCTGAACTAAACTGAGTGAACATTCAGTTAAGAGCCAAGCATTACTTTCAAGTGAAATGCACAATGAAGAACCTGATGAGAACAGAAACCGATCGAATAACATATGCCATGATCTGTTCATTAATATCAATCGCCGCTCTTGAGTTAGTATAACAATTGGATGAGACTGAGAGTCTGAAGATGAACCTGGGGATATAGCGATAACATCTGATTACTAGATGATATATGTGCAAGTACTTTATGGTATCTTAAACATAACCCTAGATTTTAATGCCCTGAAGATTAAACTGCACAAGAAGTGCCCATGCTTTAAAATTTTCAATACCATGGGGTTAAATATCAATAGTGGGAAAGCTAAACAGCCCCTTTTTGTCCATTCTTGTAACTAAAACAAATGTTAGAAAATTTATTTTTTTTAATTTATTATTTATACATTGCTAATTTTATTTGGGTTTAAGCCTGAACATAGTGAACAGAGCACGGTGTAGGGCTGAACTAAAATTTGCCTTGGTGAGACCCAATTATTTGCCTTGGTGAGCACGGTGTAGGGCTGAAGGGAAAGAACTCATTACCAGTAAACTCGGCAAGTGCAGAAAGTGCAATGGAGCTTGCCTTGAATCCTTCTCTTTTACAAATATATTTAAGCCTACCACAAAGAATCCTTATCCATGAGAAAAAAAACATGTGCAAAACCACATCCATGTGTAGATATTCCATTATGATCGCATAAAAATACCAAAGGGAATAAAGCAAAGAACCAAGAATTTTTTCCATACTCTATTTATAAATGCCGTGTACCTGTTCACAACCCGACTTATTGTTGGTTGCACAAACATATGTACCCTGTAATCAACAAAACTACCAATATTAACAGTTGGGTTTTATGCACTATGAGATCCAGTCATTTTAACAAGGAATACCTATATATAAGTTCCAGCCAGAGAAGAACTAGTATAAATCTATGTAACTAGCATACATGATAACATACCAAAAGAACTCACTTAGCTACTTGTCGGAGTGACCTCAAAGCTGGTGCATAGAGGTCGTTGCATATGCAAATTACCTGCATGTGTAATAAATACATTATCAGCGGGGATGAAAGTAGTTAAATTATACAATCATATGAAACATGTGCTAATTTCTAACTACCACATCCCGCTTCCCGATATGGGACGACGAGATGGGTCCACGCTGTATTTAAATACATCAAATATAAAATGTTGGAAACAATCGCAATCTCAGATCCCGCCGCACTTCCTTAACGAGCGGCACATATAAAAACCTTTATTACATCCAAATCCTAATGTTTCAAAACATGAAGTACTGATAATATGGTGTCCAGCTAATGAATACTCATACCACTTTTTTAACTTTCGGTGCATATGCCCAAACCAACATAATGGGTCTTACCACAATTGATCCTGTTATGATATTACTTATAATATGGTGCAATATATGAGATTGTGAGGAACTTTAATGTTAAAAAATTGCAATCACAACTTTATAATGCTACAAAAAGCAAGCATTATTAATGCAAATTGACCAAATATCACAACTTTATCAAAGGGTTAAAAAACAAAGTTTCACTGAATACCGACCTTTAGGGTGCACATCTATACTAAAGTGACATATTTCTGGACCACATAACGACACCAATCTTCCTTGACTTCAGCTAGTTGATCAGGAGAGTAAGTAGCACATTGGTAGTCAGGGAAGTACTACAAAATAGAATATCATAGCAAATAGCAAATATATGTTATAATCAAATATTAGCAAATATAACTAAAAAATGCGAAAAATATAAATTAAAACTAAAACTACATACCGTATCTGGGATGATGTTTTCATTTTGTGAAAGGATTTCTTTCATGAATCGCATAACATAATAACCACAATCAATTGTATTGGTCTGAAGGGGGCACTATACAATTCAAAAAATGAAAAATTATATGAATGGTGAGTTATCCTTGGTTGATCTAGATTTGAGCAACATATGAAATTAGAAGAGACCGTTGTACATACATTTATACGGATCCACGTGGGTTTGTTTGATCTAGATTTCGGGCCCCTGGTTCCCTTAGAAGCACGATAAATGCACAAAGCTCTAACAAAATAAAATAAATTTAGTCAACTCGTTATATTCAACATATATCATATTTACATATTGACATAAAACACAATTAACTTACTTGTCGAATGTATCCTTCATGGTTCGATTATATTTTGGATCATGATGCAAGGAATCCAAATAATATATTGTCTCTGATGTGGCATTGATGACTAACAACACCCAATGACCCCTACAAAAGTAGTTAGCAAATTCTAAGTGACTACATTCTTAGGAATTCATTAAATTAAATAAAATGTATTAAAAAGTTATTTACCCTGTATTATATGGTGCCAAGAATAACTTCCCTGTCTCGTTATATTCAATAAGTGCATCGGCTATATACTTCGTTGGCTCATCAACAAAAGAAGATGTGTTATGTGGGCATAAGAATGAGAATCTCCTTGTGTTTTGTCTGTTGACAACCAACTCATAGTACAAGTACCTTGAATGAAGATTAAAAATAAGTTATCAATAATATCAACGTTTAATTGAAATGAAATTCTAAAAATTGTTTACTTAAAGTACCAGATATATACACAGATTACCGGACAATCCAACCACTCGTGTTGAAGAAGTTCATTGACAATTTGATGACTAATTAACTCCATATATGATATACCAAAAATGTCTCTCTCCGTGTCTATTTGTAACAGCGCACCACCTTGAAGCTTTTGTGTAGCATATATCTGAATAAAATTGCAATACATGGAGAGATTATTTGCAGCAACTGCAGGAGAGGACTCCTGATGTTTTGACTCTACTTTTTCGTGTTTCTTTTTACTAGTTGCACGACCAGCATGGGAGGGCTCCTGATGTTTTGCCTTTACTTTTTCTTGTTTCTTTTTAGGAGTACCTGACTCCTTTGTTTTAACCGACTCTTTGACGTTAGATTTTACGGGCATCTGTATGGGAAATCATTTAAGTGAATCATTTGGTTAGAAAATAATGAAACAACAATATACGAATCTAATGTATACTATAAGAAGTCTTACCGTAGAGACCAAATCAATAAGGTTGGTTGGCCATGCAACAAAAGTACCAATCGCATCACCTACTACCATGACTCCTGCATCCTCTATAGGTATTGGTAGTGGTGCATCTGACTCTATCACATGTTCAACCATAACTTTCATATGAGTCATGGGTAATGATATATTGTGTAGTTTTCTATCATCAGGATGATTGAAGACCTTTCCCTTCCCAACTATGCGATGTGTTGGGGATGATAAATAGAAATTGCATGATGAGATGTCCTAAAACAAAAATTTCATAAAGAAAACATCAATTAATGTTATTAATCATACAAGAATGTATTTTGCTAATAATATCTTGAATTAATTATTTGTAAATGCAATAATTTAATAGAAAAACACTTACTTCAGGAATATTACAGGAAAGAAGCGTGCAACTACCACTTTTGCTGATTGTAGCTAATTCTTTGGTGTGACCCATACTCTCAAATACTTTCATCTTCTCTAAGAGCAATGCCACTGTTTCTCTCAAGTCCGCGTTATCATTATTTCTTCTGCGCTTTTCACTTGGGAAACAATCTTTTACTGACGGCCCGAATCCATAACCTCTAACCCGTCCAGGATACTCTGGGACATTTAAGACTCGAGAAAGTATATCCTGCGAGTCCTGTAACTGATCCTGTGATGTAGTTTGTGAAATGGTCTCCTGGCACATAAATTTGAAAGGTAACATGTACATCAGTAGTGATAAAATAAGAAAATAATAAAAGAACTAGAGTAAAATGATATCATACTTACAATTTTCTCACACACTTGCTGAACATTTTCATTATCAACCACTCCTAACTTATTTACACGAGCACCCTTCCATAAATCATGACGGGCTATGGATGTGTCATTTGATTTTGACTCCTTTAACTGTACATTCAGACAATTAAGATAATTAATAAATTGATTGAAAATCATTTCTAACATCTTGTACGTTATATCTTTTGCATACTTACCATCTTTTGCTCAAGGCGTGCGTAACCCATACGGCCCTTTCTACATGGGTACATATGATTTAATGATCTTTTTCGATTTTGAGTGCTTCGCATCTATTTAGGCACAAAGCAACTATATTAATACAAAGTAATATGTTTAGTCAGATTCCTCAAAATGAGTAACATTACCTTAAATTCATCGCACTGACGTTTAGCAACAAACGCTCTCCATTGATCTTCAGATATGAAAGGATACTCATGTGGAGGATGCTCAATAACACTACCACTTTCATCATAAACATAATTCTTTGTTAAGTAGGTTCTGAAATTTCTACAAAGTTTGCCTGCTTCTTTAAGAATATATCTCCGATGACTATCATCAACAATGAAAGATGTCTACAAAAGTGTGCTCAATTGTGTTAGTATGTTTGTATAAGAATAAAAACATATGAGAGTATGTATATTACCTGTATATCCTTCCAGATGTTTTCTTTCACTACTTTTAAAGCCGACGATTTCCAGTTATCACATGTTATTGGCACCATCTGTCGGGTAATTGCCCCAATATAACTCACAAATATAGCACTGTTAGGATCAATTGGTTGACCCCTATCATTCCATCCAACCTAATAACAATGATAGAATAAGAAAATGAATATATGTTGATGAAAATTAATATGATTAAATAATAAAAACTTGTAAGTAGAATACCTTAAATGATATCCCTTTGCTGCGTGCACGAATAACTCCCTCTATAGCGGTCACTCCACGTTTAATAACATTTTCCTCAATATTAGGAGCATCACCATCAAGGGGAACACAGTTGTCATCACTAGAAGACATTTATCTACAACAAAGTAAAACAACATTAAATTGTTAGTTCACAAGAAAAGATGCAAGAAAAATGAATTAAGATCAATATACATCACTCACCAGAAAAAGTCGTATGAACTTAATTAGGTTAATCTTTTCCTTTTCCTTGTTGGATTAATACTTGTTTGTCCCTTCATGACATGAAATGACGGATTGACCCAAATCCCCTCATCATGATCATCTCTCATATAAAAACCATCATCTACAGTAGGATCAATATCAAGTGATTGTGATGTCCCTAAGAAAGGATCATCCTCAGTATTGATATCTTCATGTGCTTGGCTAAGACAGTCATTTAATTTGTTATTCAACAACACAATGGACCACTTCACATCAGTGGGATCTGTGACATAGAATACTTGTTGAGCTTGCGAAGCTAAAATAAAAGGCTCGTCCTTATACCCCTCCCCATTGAGATCCACCCGCATGAACCCTAACTCATCAATTTGAACCCCATTATTGTTGTCTGCCCACTTACAACCAAACACAGCCAATCGAAACATACTATAATCCAACTCCCATATGCGTTCAATAACACCAAAGTATGACATATTTGCATATATGGGATTTCTGTCTTTTGCACTAGAGATGTGCATAGATTCAGCTACAAGAGTCACTCCACTGTTTTGCATTGTACTTTGATCATCATGATCTTTAGTGTAGAATGTGTACCCGTTAATAAGATAACCATTGTGAGAAAAAACGTGTACACTTGGACCATTTGCTAACCATCTCAATCTATCTGAAACTGAAGCTCTATTTATAGCCAACTCTCCAAAGACTTGTTCTTTCAGCCATGTTATAAAAGACCGATTGTGTTCTCTTGTTACCCAATTCTCATTCCTATTTGGGTTTGAATTTCGAACAATTTCCTTGTGTCTTTCAGCATACGGCTCAACTTCAACATCATTGTGCAGAACATATAAATGTGCTTGCTCCCACTCTGTCCTTGATATGAGCACTACATCACCTCCCTTAATCCCTTCCCCTGATATTCTTCCTGTGTGACGAGACCTTGGAAGCCCTATGGAATCAACATTGCTTAGGTACTCTGTACAAAATTCAACAGCTTCTTCAACTATGTAACGCTCAACCATACAACCTTCTGGTCGACTACGGTTTTTCACATACCCTTTTAATATCTTCATATAGCGCTCGATCGGGTACATCCATCTCATATAGGCTGGTCCACACAATTGTGTCTCTCTAACCAGGTGAACAGTCAGATGAACCATTATGTCAAAGAAGGATGGTGGTAAATACATCTCAAGCTCACACAACGTGACAACAATTTCTTTTTGCAATGCCGGTAACTTTCCAGGATCAATAACTTTACTGCAAATTGCCCTGAAGAAGAAACATAGTTTTGTGATGGTCACCCTAACCTTTTTTGGCAAAATGGAACGTATACCCACTGGTAGTAAATGCTCCATCAAAACATGACAATCATGAGATTTTAGACCTTTTAACTTGAGATCTTTCATAGATACTAGGCTTCTAATGTTTGACGAGTATCCCTCTGGAACTTTAACTCCATCGAGAAACTTACAAAAAACTTTTTTTTCTTTCCTAGATAGAGTATGAGCTGCAGGAGGTAGATATGTACGCTTTCCCTTCTTTACCGGTCCCAATTCTATCCTCATTCCCATACTTACCATGTCCAACCTCGCATTTATCCCATCTTTACTCTTTCCTGGAACATTAAGCAACGTCCCGATAACACTTTCAAAAACATTCTTTTCAATATGCATCACATCAAGGAAATGTCTTACATACAATGACTTCCAATATGGTAATTCAAAGAAAATAGAGTTTTTCTTCCACCCGCTGGTGACAAGTTCTCCTGCAAATGGCTTACCAAAATTACTACTTAAATTCTTTACCTTTTCAAACAGCTTATCACCGGTCAATGGCACAGGAGCTCTACATTCCTCTGTATTCCCATTGAATGCTTTCCTCAACCACCGGTAACGATGCCTCACGGGTAAAAATCTACGATGTCCGAGGAAGACATTCTTCTTACAATGTTCCAACCGCATCCAATACATACCCTCTTCACATAAAGGGCATGCACACTTTCCTTTGATACTATATCCTGACAGATTACCATATGCTGGAAAATCATTAATTGTGCCAAATAACATAGCCCTCAAGTTGAAATTCTCTTTCTTGTACCCATCGTACACCTCTACACCTGTGTCCCACATTTGTTTCAAATCTTCAATTAACGGAGACAAGTATATGTCTATATCATTTCCTGGTTGTTTAGGCCCAGAAATTAACATAGACAACATCATGTACTTGCGCTTCATGCATAACCATGGAGGTAGATTATAAATCATCAAAATCACTGGCCATGTGCTGTGGGAACTACTTTGAATACCATGTGGGTTCATTCCGTCGGTAGACAATGCAATTCGTAGGTTTCTTGCTTCTTCCCCAAATTCAGGATAATCGTGATCAAATTTTGTCCATTGAGGAGAATCTGCAGGGTGACAGAACATGCCATCTTTAATCCGTTCATTTGAATGCCACGTCAAGTGTTTTGCATCTTCTGGACTGCGATACATGCGCCTAAATCTCGGTATTATGGGGAAATACCATGCCACATTCACTGGAGTTGATTCTTTTCTTTTATATCGTGAGGCATTACATTTAGGACACATGTTTAACGATGCATATTCATTATGAAATAAGATGCAATCGTTAGGACAAGCATGAATCCTCTCATAGCTCATGCCTATAGAGCATAACATTCGCTTAGCCTCATATGTTCGACTAGGAAGCACATTATCTTCTGGCAACATATCCTTTAGAATTATGAGTAACTCTGTGAAGCTCTTATCAGACCATCCATTGCTCGCTTTCAAGTTATACAATTTTAATACCGCCGACAATCGATTGAACTTAGTACAACCACTGTACAATGGCTTCTCCACATCACTTACCAACCTCGTAAACATTTCAGGACAATCCCAGAGATCCTCTTCAACCATATTTGCCATCTCTTCTAGGCGATCGTCATCATATGTATTTGTGTTTGTATCACTTGTAGCATACCTCTCTGTACTTCCAAATTCACTGCACTCTTCTCTTGTCTCACCATGCCTTGTCCAACATGTATAACTTCGATCAATTCCATTGCACACTAAATGATCTTTCAACTCATCCTCGCTAACTCCCCTTGCATAGCAACACTTTAAACAGGGGCATATGATTTTCCTTGGATTTTCTGCATGATCAACTGCAAATCTAATGAATTCTTTCACTCCATCCTCGTATTCTTTCGATAAACGATTTGCAGACATCCATTTTCGATCCATATTTATCAATCTAACAAAAAAATTATTAACATTAGTTATTTTGTTATTTGAGAGGTGAAGGTCTGAATGAAAGTAGAAGGCTAACCTGGAGATAAAACAAGCAGATGGCAATGGCACCGTTATATCAAAGTAGGCCTCAGAGAAGACCAATCACAAAAGTATTTACTCCTGCAAGTAACACGAAGTTGTTTTTAGTTATATATATAATAGCGCCTAATAGTAAAATAATCTATAAACCATTTTCTTTTGTCAAAAAGAGGCAAAGCGATTTCATATTTACATTATGTTTTACATGAATAAAGATCTTGTGTTTTTAGATATATATATGAGTATGTTAATACATGAATACATGCTAAACATACCAAATCGAAATAGTGTAGACTAGCATGCTTTTAGATATATATATGAGTAAACTACATACCGTTTGAGAAATATTCATGTATATATCCTAGAAGTATTTGCAGCAAAAAAAACCCACTTTTCATCTCTCAATCACTCTGCTCTTGAATATTTGATATGATACAGATCCTGACCTCTCACCCACGACTTTTTTGAAGAGCACTTTCTTCACATTGCTAATCTTGAACCTGATACTTAACCCTTACAGTTGCAGATTGTGTATATAATACTAAATATTGTGACGTTGCTTATGTTCTTATTGCTGTCGATATTCTATCTAGTTATATACATTTTGGTAGCAACAACGAGGACTTCATTGTAATGTACCAATCACAGCTGAACCAGAAACATGTGTTAGCTTTGAAAATGAGATAATTGTTGGGGTTCAATTGATTCATTTCCTGGAGGTCTAAATTCATAGAAGATGAAAGGATAACAACCAATCTTATGGTCAAGAAAGATGCCGCAAGTACCCACCTAAACAGATGTTTAACCCTAAACAACAATTCTTATTTGTACGTTACTATCAAGAGGCAAGAATCCACCCACAAAATAAAGGATACTAACTTCTGTGCAGTTCTAATTGTTCCCAGAAAACATGCATTCTTCCATGTCAAAAAGATAGGAATGAACAAGTATAATGTCCGTCCTAAAAATAGAATACAGATAGGCTTCAAGGAAGTCTGGCCATCCACAGATGTGCTTTCGATGAAGCACGACATCCTTGGACTTCATCGAAAGACAATTCTTCTAGGATAAACTAGATTACTATCAACAAGAAATAAACAATTAATGCAATTGAGATGGATATCCTTACTTGCAATAAGATCCCTTGATATATGCCTTCTGTCGCAGGGAATAATTATATAGAATTCGGCCTATGACACCAACAAAATTTCTGCCTCAGAACTCACTTTTCATTGTCATAATCAAAACTATCGCTGTCATAATCTTCGGAGTCAGTAAAGAACTGTTCGTCGTTGTCTTCTTCTTCCGTATCTTCTTCTTCCACCTAAAATGTAATAAGTCAATATTAATGCTTGATGGCCTAATAGATCAAACAAACACTCGTTGCTCAGAAAAGAATGTATTACTTCACTATAGTCCAAGGTATGGGCAGATCTTGGTTTGCGCGTGCTTCTGGAATCGGGTTAGGGTTTAGGATCAGCCTCGACGATGGTTAGGATCAGCCTCGACGATGAGAAATTAAGGGTTGGAATCTAAAACGGCAAGCTTCTGGAGCCCTCGATGCCGCAAGGAAGAGGGCGGCGAAGGGGCGGTGAACTGGGCGGGGTTCCTCTGTTTCGAACATGGGAAGAGGATGCTGGGCAGGGGAGGGGAATCCGAAGCGGCGGCGGGTCTCCGGTTGGATTCGGCGACGGATCTGGAATCCTTAGGCAGGATGGGGCGGATGCATGAGGAGGAAGCCGAGTTGGGCGAGGGTGAGTTGCGGGGGAAACGGGAGGCTTGAGGCGGGGTGGTCGGGCTACGGTGAGTCGGATGGCTGTCGAGGTCCGAGCGACGGGAAGGAGGGGCGGTGGAGTGTTGCCACGGGGTGGAGATGGGGCTGTGGTGGCGTGGCTAGTCGGAGGACGGGTGGCAGATTGGGGCGACAACAATCGAAACGGAGGAGGGGAAAGAGGTGGTCTACGGCAAGGGGCTGCGAGGGGGTCACTGGGCGAGGTTGTGGGCTTGGGAGATGTCGGCGGGCGAGGTGAAGGAGACGGGAGGTGTTGGGTTGCGTTTTAGTAGAAGGGAGGAGGAGCTCGGAGGGACGGCCAGAGCTTGCCAGCGAAGGGGACGGGATCAGCGGTGTTTTGTTGGTGGAGGAGAAAGTTAAGGGTTGGAATCTAAAACGGGGGTTGGGGTTTGCACGTGCTTTTGTAATCGGGTTAGGGTTTAGGATCAGCCTCGACGATGGTTAGGATCAGCCTCGACGAGAGGGTTACGCGGGTATCGCGAAATTGCGAACCGCTGAGCGTAAATGTATAATACCTTTCACAGTGCTTGTTTCAAACAAGCGCTGTTAAAGGGAGGCCTTTAACAGCGCTTGCAGATACAAGCACTGTTAAAGGGTGGCCTTTAACAGCGCTTGTCTGTGCAAGCGCTGTTAAAGGGGGGCCTTTAACAGCGCTTGCACAGACAAGCGCTGTTAAAGGGGGCCTTTAACAGCGCTTCTTTCTACAAGCGCTGTGTATTATCTGTGCCTCTAATACACAGCGCTTGCAGAAAGAAGCGCTGTCTATTATCCGACCTTTAACAGCGCTTGTAGAAAGAAGCGATGTCTATTCTCCGACCTTTAACAGCGCTTGCAAAAAGAAGCGCTGTCTATTATATGTGCCTCTAATTAACATCGCTTATAATTGGCAAGCGCTATTAAAGGTGTGCTATTAAAGGTCCTTTTTGTAGTAGTGACAGGAGGAGTCACACGCGATCCAGAGGGCCAAACGACGAAGAAATCCATATTTCAGCCATCAACCGATTGGGTGGATAGAGCCACCCGATCGGTTGATACAAGCGTATCCGACCCAGACAGGAGCTGAAGAGAAGAGCAGCTCACCCGATCGGTTCAGTGATCGGGTGAGATCGACAGAGCTCTCTGTCTTTTTGAGCTTAATTCCAACCGATCGGTTCATCTGAAGCTGAAGACCAACAATTCACGACCTGGTCACGCCAACCGCTCGACTCAGCACCCGGTTGAAGCTTCTGAAGCCCGATTTTCAAAGCCACCCGATTGGTTGACTTCTCAACCGATCGGGTCATCTCCCCGGGTCATTTTGGGGAAGAACTCACCCGACCGGTTGACATTTCAACCGATCGGGTGGCCTTTTCTTCCCCTTTCGCGCTCTGCTACTCATTCATTGAAGATATGCTATCATTCCATAGGGATTTTGGGTGATCTCTTATTTTTCTAGCGCCGTCATCGTCGTTAGCTTTCCAACAATAGGTCGCATGCCCAAATCCGATTTTCTACATTTTTCTGAAATTTTCTCAGCGCAGCTGTGTGCTGAAATTGAGTGCTGTCTGGATTTTCATTTCATCCGATCGGTTGGTGTCCGGATGGCCGTTCGTGTGAGCCAAATTTCAGCTATTTAGTCTCTGTTTATTTCCACCCGATCGGGTGAACTTCCACCAGATCGGGTGGGCCTGTTTTGACAGTTTTGCTAGATTTTTGGATCCGAAAAGTGAGGGCTTTGAGGGCGCTTATAAATAGAAGTTGGGGCACGACTTAAGGAGTAATATTCTCCCATTTTTTCTGCAGTTTTCTTCCCATTTCTGTGGAGCTTTAGGTTAGATTAGATTAGGTTTTCTCTTCCAATAATTCTTGTAATGGATTGAAGATTCTATGGCAAGATAAGTATTTTCTTCTTGTAATGGTGAATGTTTATTTTCCTTTTTCATTGCTTTCTTTTATGTTCTTCACCATTGAGTAGTGTTTGATGAACCCTAATATGGGTTAGAGTAGGATTGATACTTGGGTTGTTTCATTTGGCTTGGTTGCATGGTATGTGTTCGATGGAATGTGTCAATGGGGGTTTCTAGCAATCTGAGTCCAATTCGTATGGCAACACACTAGTTGTGTTGGGGATTGGGGTCCGGTGTCTTGTCCAGTCAAGATCATCTTTGATGTATTGCTAGAAATCACATTCGACCTATTTGGCCATTAGGGTTACGCGGGGGCGTTTTATTGTCATTGGCGGGAGAAAGACCGCCTCTGACCGTCGGGCCAAGGGGGGATAAACTTGGCGGTTGACTCCCTAGCCACATCTCACACCCCTAGCATAGACATTGAGTCCTCACACATGGGAACAGCTTGGACGAAGTGTTGGGAGTTATCATTGTGGCCTTAATGTTCCCGGTTGTGATCGGTGTTAATGGACATGGGAATGCCCACCGTCTGAAACCGTGTAGACCTAGCGTAATGGGCATCGACCGGAATATCGGGCCCATGGATGCTAGGTACCACATTTTGGGGCAATGTCTCACCCTGGGTCAAGTCAAATGCCAAGTGTCATGAGTGCTCTAGCCCGTGTTAGCGGGGATTCATTTCTTGTCTTTTTATTTCTTTCTTTTATTTCTACACTTCCACTCACATTATCCGCGTAGCTAGCACACAACCTAGGCGAGGCTAGTAGCCATTCAAGCCATCCACCTCCCTGAGTTCGATAAACCCGCACCCTATACTAACCGTGCACTTGCGGTAAACGACACCGTGCCCAAACCGTAAACGGGGCGCCGGTCAAGTTTTTGGCGCCGTTGCCGGGGAGGCGTTCGGTTTGATATTAGCTTAGCTTGGGTTCGTTAGACTATGCATAAAAAAACAAATACAATAACCGAGAAATTTTTTCCCCCACCATTATATTATCTTTTTGTTATTATCTTGTACTATTGACGCTCCTCTCTAGTTTTCTTATTTCTGTTGTCCAGGTATCTTTGGTATAACCATGTGGAGATGAAATTTTGATGCTCAGATGGGAGGATACGATCCTTATCCATTTGTGGTTTGTGAGACTTGTGGGATGGCAGGGCACGTGTATTATGATTATCCATTAACGCTTGAGAGCCTCCCCTACACCAAGGCCAAACATTTTTCCACAACCTTAGCACAAACACCTCACATCCATTTCCTCAACCTTATATCCCTCCACCAACGCAAGAAGAATCAAGCCTCGTGTCTCTCCTTGAAAGTGCCATGTTTAACCAAGGCCAAATATTACAAAACTTGATGGCACCAATCACCGAGCCTACACCAAGGATAGGGGATGAAAGAGAGATATACCCACTTTCATGGTTGAGACCACCATCTCATCAGCCACCATAGACACATCTCAAGCCGATACCCCATTTTTCCAACACTACCACTTGGATGACGAAGCATTTTTTGATGATGATAGTGAGGATGTGGTGATTTCTATAGGATCTGTGGGAGAGACTTCTTGTCTTGATTTGGATACCCCATATGAGTCCTATGAGAGCACCAAGGAGTTTACAGAGCTTCTGCATACCGGCGAGGAGGATGTGCGTGGGGACGAGGACACCATGACCACAGACGAGGGGTCTGCTCCACATCCACCTCCACAGCCATCTCTGTCGCAGCTTCTTCCTTGGTCTTTGGTCAACCACAAGGATGTCGTTCAGGACATCGGGCAGATGGTGGAGTATGAGCATATCATCGAGGAGAATGTGCATGAGGGCTTGGATACGATGGTCCACTCCATGGAGCCCGAGTCACATCTACCTTTATCGTCGCTCTGCACTTCTTCTGTGGCTGAGCATCTACTTGAGCATATTTCCCCTATTCAGGGAGATTTTCATACTCACTCTCACTCCACTTTTGAGTCTCGCTTTTCACTTCCTATTTCTTTAGACTCAAATATATTTGACACACCATATCTCTCGCATGACACATGATCTACTTCCCTTGAGGTATGCTGCGGTGTGTCACCACCGGGAGAGCCACTTCTCATGGAGAGCGAGGATTTGGTCGTCGCTAGTACAGAGGATAACGACCCATTCTCAGGGAGTATTTGTCACCCTTTTATTATTTTTCCATCTTATGTTGACGATTATCTCTGGGATACATTTATTTTGGGAAATAATTTCTTGCCATGGACTAATACACCTTGTCCTTTGTAGGTCACAGGTGGACGCCTACGAGGGATGCTTGGAGGTGCATTGCTTGGGTCCATTGGCACACATGGCACAGCGCTTCTGGCGGAGCCACAGAAGGGGCAGTTAGAGCATCTACCTGCCCCACTCCAGATCTTGGATCCGCCTCTGCTCAGGTGTATCCTAATCCAGTAGTGTAAAAATTTACCGCTTTCTAGTTTAGATTTGAATAATCTCGTCTCCTCTCATTAGCGAGGGAGCGTATCTAGGATTCGCTTTTGCATCATAATAACCCATCATGTCGTGCCCTTCTATCACTCCTCCCGCCCACACCCCACATCCTCTACCGAGGAGGACGAGGACACTTCCTCTTCTGCATTCTGACTTCTTTCTTTTCCGATTTTCTCCTAGCATATTTCTGCACCACATTGATCATATCATATTGCTAGCTTTGTCATGTCTAGCTTGGGGGAAATCGACTTTTGTGTGTTTTGTTGTGTGACGTCATTGTGTGTCTGTTTATATGTGTTGTTTGGATGTGCTTTTGTTTCTTTTATTTATGTGTTTCTTTTTCTTTTTCTTTATTTTTCAGTTTCGTTCGTGTATTTTTCCTGCTTTTCATTTTCTTGTGTCGGTGCGTACCCCCCAATTTTTGTTGCCCTCATGTATTTACTTCTATTGCATTGAGGGCAATGCAAGTTTCAGCTTGTGGGAGTCGCACTTTATGCGTCATTTGTGTCTTTTTCTTCGTTTTGAGTCATTTTTCCTCGTGGTTTTCTTTTTCTTCTCACCTTCTGTTCTCTCTTTCCCAGAGATGACCACATATGATGAATTGCCACAGAAACTACACACACACCTAGCATGGGTTCGATAATCACATTCACTAACCCTAGGAAGCCGAGTCCTATTACATTTCATGCATCATGGGTCCACTTTGCTTTTATGTGAGTCGTGTGTCGTGACTAGCTTACAGTGTGCTTCTACTTTGTGATTTTGATTTATATACCTGTCCTGGGATGACCCCTAGATTATCATGCTTCGATTTGAATATGCGGTATTTTCGTCTTCTGTCTGCTTCCATATGCATGATATATATATATATATATACACTAGTCATTACCCGTGCCCCTATGGGCACGGTTTATTTAAACTTTTGTTCCCCCCCAAACTTTTGAAATGGCTCAGATTTTGGTTTCCCCCTAAATAATTTCACCCCATTTTCAATTTTCCCCCCAAAACTTATCCTAGTCATCAACTATTGTTTGTCCTAGTCATATTTAGCTTGTCCACGTAGGACAAACCCCGCCACCTAGGACAAACATTTGAAATCTTCATCCTTTATTATATAGATATATATATATATATATATATATATATATATATATATCGTATACTTCAATTCGCATGTGTCGGGATTCCACAATTAAGGACTAGGATAACCCATTTAGCCTATGCTCTGATTAGCGAGAAAAATTTCCTTTGCCCAAGTATTTAGATTCCGATTTCTTTTTTTTTGTTTCACTTGGTGCAAATCCCCTCATCGTGTACCGTTCTCCCACTTGGGAGAGTACACAAGTGTATAGCCCAAAAATCCAAAAATCCAAAAAAAGATAGAAAAGAAAAACCAAAAAAAGGAAAAGTAAAGAGAAAAGAAAAAATATGTATAGCCAAACGTCCAAAAAAATACAAATACCCAAAACCCAAAAAAATTCACGTGTGAATAATTTTTCCTATCTACAGTGAATAAAGGGAAGGCGAGAATTTGCACTGAGTGTTCTACTCCACATCTTCTCAACCTCCATCGTTTTCGAACATACTTGGCATAGGAGCTTTCTAGCAGTTATCTAGGCAATAGTGTAGTGATCTCCTATTCCCTAGCTGTGGAATCTCTGACGCATGATACGCTTCTATTCTTATACCTTTCTCGTGCATGCTTGAGCTATTATTCACCGCAATTTTGAATTGAATTTATATTTGGGTCATTCTTTGGGTATGTGTATATGGAGCTTTATTGCACAATGTAGATAGTAACACCGTCTGCTAGCACACGACCACACTCACTCGCGCTTCACCGCGTGGGCCCACGACACTTGTTTGGACTCATATTCCTTGGTTTAATGTTGTGTTTTGTCGCATGCTTGCTTATGTGTGGCGTGTTTGGTTTTGTTGGTTCTGATAGGCGATCTAGGATTTTGCTTTCTCTTTCTGTCTCTCTCTATCTATTTTTCCCTTCGAGCTCCTACTCTCACGCGTCTTCTTCGAGGACGAGGAAGGGTTCATCTTGGGGGATTTTGACGTGCGTTTACATTTTATATATTCACGCACGTCTTCTTTGTGATTTTCTGTTGTTTTTCGTCGTTTCGTACCATTTCTCTTGTGATTTTTAGTTTTCTTTCACTTCTTTGTATTTTGGTGTAAATGCAGGAGATTGCCAGCGTTGGGGACGTATACAGAAGATATCATGAGTCCCTGGAGCAATGGGAGGAGTCACGCACGATCCAGAGGGCCAAACGACGAAGAATTCCATATTTCAGCCCTCAACCGATCGGGTAGACAGAGCCACCCGATCGATTGATGCAAGCGTATCTGACCCGGACAGGAGCTTAAGAGAAGAGCAGCTCACCTGATCGGTTCAGTGATCGGGTGAGATTGACAGAGCTCTCTATCTTTTTGAGCTTAATTGCAACCGATCGGGTGATATCTCACCCGATCGGTTCATCTGAAGCTGAAGACCAACAATTCACGACCCGGTCACGCCACCCGCTCGCCTCAGCGCCCGGTTGAAGCTTCTGAAGCCCGATTGCCAAAGCCACCCGATCGGTTGACTTCTCAACCGATCGGGTCATCTTCCAGGGTCATTTTGGGGAAGAACTCACCCGACAGGTTGACATTTCAACTGATCGGGTGGCCTTTTCTTCCCCTTTCGCGCGCTGCTGCTCATTCATTGAAGATCTGCTATCATTCCAGAGGTATTTTAGGTGATCTCTTATTTTTCTACGTCGGCATCGTCGTTAGCTTTCCAACGATAGGTCGCATGCCCAAATCTGATTTTTCTATATTTTTCTGGAATTTACTGAGCGCAGCTGTGTGCTGAAATTAAGTGTTGTCTGGATTTTCATTTCACCCGATCGGTTGGTGTCCGGATGGCCGTCCGAGTGAGCCAAATTTCAGTTGTTTAGTCACTGTTTATTTCCACCCGATCGGGTGAACTTCCACCCGATCAGGTGGGCCTATTTTGACAGTTTTGCTGGGTTTTGGACCCGAAAAGTGAGGGCTTTGAGGGGCTTATAAATAGAAGTTGGGGCACGACTTGAGGAGTAATCTTCTCCCATTTTTTCAGCATTTTTCTCCCCATTTCGTGGGAGCTTTAGGTTAGGTTAGATTAGGTTTTCTCTTCCAATAATTCTTGTAATTGATTGAAGATTCTATGGTAAGATAAGTATTTTCTTCTCTCATTTTCTATTGTTTTGTGTTATTTTCATTGTTGCATGATGGTGAATGTTTATTTGTCTTTTTCATTGCTTTTTTTTCTGTTCTTCACCATTGAGTAGTGTTTGATGAACCCTAATATGGGTTAGAGTAGGATTGATGCTTGGGTTGTTTCATTTGGCTTGGTTGCATGGTATGTGTTCGATGGAATGTGTCAATGGGGATTTCTAGCAATCTGAGTCCAATTCGTATGGCAACACACTAGTTGTGTTGGGGATTGGAGTCTGGTGTCTTGTCCAGTCAAAATCAGCTTTGATGTATTGCTAGAAATCACATTCGACCTATTTGGCCATTAGGGTTACGCTGGGGCGTTTTATTGTCATTGGCAGGAGAAAGACCGCCTCTGACCGTCGGACCAAGGGGGAATAAACTTGACGGTTGACTCCCTAGCCACAGCTCACACCCCTTGGATGGACATTGTGTCCTCGCGCGTGGGAACAGCTTGGACGAAGTGTTGGGAGTTATCATTGTGGCCTTAATGCTCCCGGTTGCGGTCGGTGTTAATGGACATGGAAATGCCCACCGTCCGAAATCGGGTAGACCTAGCGTAATGGGCATCAACCGGAATATCGGGCCCATGGACGCTAGGTACCACCTTTTGGGGCAATGTCTCACCCTGGGTCAAGTCAAATGCCAAGTGTCATGAGTGCTCTAGCCCGTGTTAGCGGGGATTCATTTCTTGTCTTTTTATTTCTTTCTTTTAATTCTACACTTCCACTCACATTATCCGCATAGCTAGCACACAACCTAGGCAAGGCTAGTAGCCATTCAAGCCATCCACCTACCTGAGTTCGATAAACCCGCACCCTACACTAACCGTGCACTTACGGTAAAACGACACCGCGCCCAAACCGTAAACGGGGCGCCGGTCACATATAGATATAACATTGGACATGAACATTGCCAACATGCATATATGAAATATAAACATAGGCATGGATACATACTATCATAAATGTGGCATGATAATCCCCATCTTTCGCTTGGTGATTAACAGCCTGATTTTAGTGGCAACACCTTGGCAACACCCTATAATTATGTGTGTGTATATATATATTGACAATTATCGCTTGACAATTTTCCTTTTTCTTTCCATTACATTGACGTCGTGTTGTTAACACGATCATCATATAAACATTCATTATAACATCACACGATTCTCTTGTTTCCAGTTAACATCTCCGACACATGATTTCATAATCACTACTATGGATATGAGCCATAGACTTATCATTCCACTATAACATAATTTACAATGACATAACATTACATCCATAAGCATGAACTTAATTAACTTAAGGGCTTAAATTAAAACATAGCATGAATATCATAATTTCTTAGTATTGTGATTTCACAAATTTTAACATGCGATTTATATAACAAATTCAGGATTCTGTTTTTGAAACTGGACTCTGATGTATCAGTCTAAAACAACTATCTAAAGCCATAATCTGAATTAGTGCTAAACATAAAAGTTGTAGATGCTTAAGTGATGTTTCCAAATTATCTAAGATTGTATCATTTGGGGGTCTGTAGAGAGAGAGAGAGATGATATTTTCCCAAAATGTAGCAGAATCTATATAAAACTGACACAATGGTAAATTCATCTATTTACACATTTCTACAGTCAGAATTAGGCTTTGGTTCCTTCTAGAGAATTGTATTAAACTTCGTGATCTTTCCAAAACATCTTGAATCATTGCTTTTAGTGGTCTATATTAGCATATATGAATTTTTCAATCTATAGGACAGAACTAAAAATTTACAGCACATCATTTTCTTTGGACTACATTCGAGTTCCAACCAATTAACATGCTTGACCTAGCTTAGTGTTACTTGAGCCTAATATATACTTGTTTACAAAACAATAACATAGTCCATGTTAAGCTAGGTGATGGAACTCTATAACCACAATCCTAAAACTACATCCTAACTAGGATGGTAGAAATCATACCTTCAATAAGTCCTTTCTTCAATCTTTGGGCCTTCTTCTCCTAGAAGACCTTAAAGCTTCTTTCTTCCAAGTTTTCTTTCTCCAAGCTTCAATAGCTCCAAGTTGATGAAGGGATGAATTTGTGGTGTAGTTGGTCAAGAGGAGTAAGGGTGGTGGTGGAGAGGTGGAGCCAAGGAGGAGAGAATGACAACATGCAAAATTCTCCTTTTCTTTTTTCCTTTTCTCCTTTTTAAATTCCACCCTTAATCCTCATCATCTCTCATTAGCTAGCATGATGCTAAGTGTGGGATAAGTGGCATGATTCGGTTTGAGCTTGGCTAGGAGAATGGCACATAAGTGCTTTAGGTGTCTCTCTTACAAAATTTGAAAATTGAATTTTTAGAAAATAGGAATACAACCTTTAATACCCCATACACACTCAGTACAGTATTTCATCCAAATACTTCACCCATTATAATTTAAAACAATGTTTAAAATTATTTAAAAATAATTTGGTCATTAGAAAATTAGGGAAAATTCATAAAATATCCAAAAATTTCATATGTACAAATACATCCAGAAATACGTACATTATACCCGTATATACGGAAATGTGGTATTACATTCTACCTACCTCAAAAACAAAGTCAGTCCTCGGAATTTCTAAAGCTAAGGGTTTAACTAAAAGTTGAATAGATATAAGGGTCATCTCACCCACTAAATACAATACAATCTTGCATAGCTATATGTACCACATACACGTACATACATATTGTACATACATTACACTCTGGTATTCATATACTACATTTTCATTCAAATACTTCACATAATCATACCAATATATGCATATATGACATATACATGATGTAAGGATCGCCTTACCCATGCAATACTAACAACAACACACTAGATGGGGGGTGAATAGTGTAATGGCAATAAATTGTCCAATTAAAATTAAACTTGCAAATGTGGAATAATAAATGCAAGAGGAAATAATTGACACAATCAATCCAAACGCAAAAACAAGATATTACCCTGGTTCCCCAAACTTGGGTACGTCTAGCCACACCAATATTCACTATAATCCCACAAAGAGAAGTGAATACAAATCCCACAAAGAGATACCTCGCCAAGAGGATTTTGCCCTACACAAGGACCCAACCAACCCTACACAGGGGTCAAACTCCCACCTAGAGAATTAGTAACTCCCACTCAAAGAATTAGGGTTAGCCCTACACTAGGACACCAAACTCACACTAAGACCGTTACTCCCACAAAGAGAGTTATTCCCACTAAGAGAATATCCTAATCCCACAAAGAGATAAACTCCCACAAAGAGAGAAAGACTAATTCCCACAAAGAGAATTAGTGTTACAAGAATCACCAAGTAAAATAAATACTCTTACCTATGCCTTGAGATGCTTACTCATAGATGAATGCAAGGCATGGAAGAGGATCTCCAAGTGTTGAGATTGGCTTGAAAGCACTTGGATGATTTTCCTTGAGCTGGACTTCAATGCATGAAGAGGAATGAGAGCTCAAAGAGGGAAATGAGAGAGTTTGAGAGTGGCTTTTCAATCTCTAAATGATTTTCAATAGCATCAAGAAGTTCTAATCATAGCAGCCCTCTCATATATAGAGGAACCCTATATCAGCCCTCAAAACCCAAGGAAACAGCTAAAAACAAAAAGCTGCAACGGCTAGTTTCTGGGCAGAAACGTCATTGACAGTCGACTAATGAACAAATGAAAGTCGACTGTCCAACGGCTAGAAAATATCCAATGGCTATAACCTGAGCCACGTCAGTCGACTGATGAAGTCGATACAGTCGACTGTGAACAGGACAGGGGCCTGTAAAACCTTCAGCAGGCGACTGCTGCAGGGGATGGAATAAACAGAGAGCTGCACTCTTTCTCCAGATAAGCATACAGGCGACTGATGACAAGTAGACAGTCGACTGTAAAATAGCCAGGCGACTGTAAACCCTTCATCAGTCGTCTGCTGCAGGAGATGGAGAATAACAGAGAGAGGCAGTATATGCACTTACGCTACTCAGACGACTGTTGACCAATTCACAGGCGACTGTAAATACACAGGCGACTGTAAACTGAGCATCAGTCGACTGATGCGAAAAGCTCAAGTAGAGTCAATAGAAATGTTGACTTGAGCTGTGCATCACAGTCGACTGTAGAAGGATCGACAGGCGACTGGAAATCACCCAGTCGACTGTGAATCCTTCAGCAGGCGACTGATGGAGAACCAGAGACTCCAAATGAGTCTTTGGTCATGATGAGCCTATTGGGTTGGATTCTATGATAATCCTAAGGCTCACTAAGATGGTTAAATGCATATACATGTATGAGTAGACCATCTATCAAGGCATTACATTAACCTAGACTCAAATTAGAGAGAAAGCAATAAAGGAAATAATACATGGATTACATTGCTTTCCTTAGAGTCTATGTCTTCAATCTTGATGCCTTGATGTTCCCCATCATCTCCAAGCTTTGGCACCCCTTGAGTCCAAGCTTTGGCCCTTCTCCACTTGATGTCCATCCTTACACCAAGTGCTTAGTCTCCAAAGATGATATTCTTGAAATGTAACTATGAGACTAAAATAAGAGAGTCATTAGCAACAACATAATGTTGTGATCATCATCAAAATAACATTGGTATGAAACACCAATACTCAACAATATCCCCTTTTTGATGATGACACACATTATGTAAAACATAAAGAAATAAAGCACAATGCTAAAGAGCCCCCTACTTATATGTACCAAGTGTAGAATGAGATACACAATAGTAAATACTCATTATACCAAATGAAATAATGAGACAACATGGTGACATATAATAGGTAGACATGGATTACATAAACCAATTGCAATAGTCAATATCATGCAAGCATGTGACGTGTGTTTATATTTTATATATTCACGCACGTCTTCTTTGTGATTTTCCGTTGTTTTCCGTCGATCCGTACCCTTTCTCTTGTGATTTTTAGTTTTCTTTCACTTCTTTATGTTTTTGTGTAAATGCAGGAGATTGCCAGCGTTGGGAACGCATAAAGAAGATATCATGAGTCCCCAGAGCAACGGGAGGAGTCATGTGCGATCTAGAGGGCCAAACGTCGAAGAAAACCAAGTTTCAGCCCTCAACCGATCGGGTGAACACAGCCACCCGATCGGTTGATGCACGCGTATCCGACCCGGACAGGAGCTGAAGTGAAGAGCAGCTCACCCGATCGGTTCAGTGATCGGGTGAGAACAACAGAGCTCTCTGTATTTTTGGGCTTAATTCCAACCGATCGGGTGACATATCACCCGATCGGTTCATCTGTAGCCGCATCTCCCCAATTCTCGAATCGGTCACGCCACCCGCTCGCCTCAGCGTCCGGTTGAAGCTTCTGAAGCCTGATGGCCTAGACGACTAGCAGCTCACCCGATCGATTGATGCTTCAACCGATCAGGTGGCCGCGATTCTTATAAATAGCTGACCTAGGGTTTTCAGAAACAAACGCTGTTATTTTTCTGTCTTTTTCTTGGGTTGTGACGGCTGGAATTTTATTGAATCTTGTAAGTGTTCCGATCATTTTGGAACTTTGATATAGTATTAATATCATTGCTATCAATTGTTTTCTATTGCCTGATCATGATTTCTACCGTTAAATATTGTTTAGATTGTGTTTTTGTTATGAATTGTGAGTAGTTCCCAACTCTGGGATTTTGGTGGAAACTCCTTCGTGGGTTCTCCCTAGAACGACCATAGGACTAGGATTTCGATAGGGTTTAGAAATTTAGATGGTTACATGGGGTGTTTCATTGTCATTGGCAGGAGAAAGACCGCCTTTGACTGTCGGACCAAGGGGGAATAAACTTGGCGGTTGACTCCCTAGGCACAGCTCACACCCCTAGCGTAGACATTGAATCCTAGCATGTGGGAACGGCATGATGAGATGTTGGGAGTAATCGTTGCGAGCTTAGTGCTCCCAGAGTCGGTCGGTGTTAATGGACATGGGGAATACCCACCGGCCGAACTCGGATAGACCTAGCGTATCATCCTAGGCACAGACCGGAATATTGGGCCCATGGGACGCTAGGTATCACTCTTAGAGGCAACGTCTCACTGCTAAACCCTAGATTCCAATCGAATTCCTATCCGTTGGTCGTAATAGAGGGGGCACGTGATAGGGTGGAAACCAGGGTCATTTGTTTCCTTTTATATCATTTATCCTTCGTATCCATATTTTGTGACAACCCACCGATCGTTCGGACTAGCTCACCCATTGGGTGAACCTGTTCCTTTTTGACAGCAAGCACAACACACGCCTCCCTGAGTTCGACCCCCAAGCCATACTACAACACCATGCGCTTGCGGTATAAATATTTAAATCTGGTATCCCCGATCCTATTGCACTTGTATGCTCAAATCTAGGGGACTCAAGCTTTATGGCGTCGTTGTCGGGGCGGCAACGTGTTTGTTTTCATTTAGGACCAGGTAATCCCTGAGACTAGCTCATGAACACAGTCGCTAGACTGCGTTTTATCCAAAAATTATAAAAATTTCAATAAACAGATTCTTTCCCTACCACTATTATCAATTTGTGCTGTTCCTTGTACAACTGACGCGCTTGTCGTAGCGAAAATTTTTGTTTGTCAGGTGAATTATGTGGATGCCCGATGGATCATACATCGGAAATTTTGATGCTTACACGCCATACTGTGCTCAGATGGGGGGATATGAAAATTATCTGCAGGTCGTCGCAGTTTGTGAAGCTTGTGGGATGCAGGGACATATGGCCATCCATTGCCAATTCAGTGCCCAACCCTACATCCCACACACATATACCCACTACCTACATCAAGACCCCTCACATCCTTACCCCCAAATTTACACATCCCATCCTCCACCGAAATCGACCCTTGAATTATTCTTGGAAAACTCCATTGCAACTCAAATGCAGTGGACATCACCTATACTTCCGTTACCATTTCCCCCACCAAAGTCTGACCTAGAATTATTATTAGAAGACAATATTTTAAACCAAGGACAGATGACTCCATCACTTTCACTTCCATCACCACTTCCACTTCCACCACCTAGGACCGATCTTGAGTTGTTAGTGGTGAATTCCTTTGTAAATCATTGCCCGACAATACAATCACCCTCATCTCCATCTCAGAAGTCTATCCTTGAGTTATTGATGGATGATTCCACGGTAACTCAGGGCCAGGTGGATTCACCAATTCCATTTCCGCCTACCACTTCTACTTTTGGGAGTGAAGCAGCCGTGTCTCATACATCATCGACAACTTGCACCACAAAAGGTAACTCTCATGGTTTACAATTTGAAAATTTTGATATGAGTCCCCTTCCCCATGCAGGTACAATTTTTGGGGCACACTGTACCGAGGAGGCCATGGAGGATGTCCATGTCGACGAGGAGGGAGAACGTGGAGTCGTGAACATCATAACTCATTCTATTGGGCCTCATACTCCCTTGCCTCTACCACTACCTCTACAGCTCACCCTCACTCCACCAGAGGCATCGCATCCACCAGAGCTTACTGCTCCCACTCAGGGAGATCTTTTAGACCCCATTTCTGAATCTCATATTACATTCCCAATATTTTTAGATTCAAATACTACTGACATGACCTACCCTCCAAAGGATCCAGATTCACATTATACGGAGATATGTCAGGGCATGTCAGCACCTGACGAGCTCGTCGCTGAACATGGATAGGAGGTCATCGCGTCACCACCAGGGCATAGCATCACACTCTCAGGGAGTCATTGTCAACTTTTTCCACGCTTTACATTCCACTTTGACGATACTCTTTGGGATACATTTATTGCTAGGAAGAATTTTTCATCACGGACTGACGCTCCTTTTCTTTCGAATGATTTAGGTGGACATCATCGAGAGAAGCTTGGGGGAGCATTGCTGGAGTTCGTTGGTGTTCGTGACACCAGAACATTGGTAGAGCCGCAGAAAGAACAGGAAGAGCAGCTTCCTGCTCCGCTTTAGATCGTAGATCCACCGTTCCAGGTGTATCTAAATCTAGTAGTGTAAAATTTTTACCGCTCTCTAGTCTAAACTTGAATAAACTCGTCTCCTCTCGGCAGCGAGAGGAGCGTATTAGAATTAATCGCTTTTCTTTGAATAATATTTGCCTCCATGCCACACCCCTCCATCCTCTTCCGAGGAGGACGAGGAGGACAGTTCCTCTCCTGCATTTTGATTTCTTTCTTTTTCTTTTCCGATCTTCCTCCTAGCATATTTCTGCATCACCATGATTATATCATATTGCTATCATTGTCATGTCCAGCTTGGGGGAAATCGATTTTTTATGTGTGTTGTCGTGTGACGTCTTTGTGGTGTGCATGTTTATATATGTCGTTTGAATGTGTCTTTCTATCTTTTATTTTGTGTGTTTCTTTTTCCTTCTTTTTATTTTTCTATTTCGTTGGTGTGTTTTCCATGTTTTTCATTATTTTTGAGTCGGTGCGTACCCCCCATTACCATTGCCCTCCCGTATTCACTATTATTGCATTGAGGGCAATGCAATTTTCAGCTTGGAGGAGTCGCACTTTGTGCGTCAGTTGTGTCTTTTTCTTCGTTTTTGAGTAGTTTTCATTGTGTTTTTCTTTTTTCTCATCTTTTGTTCTCCCTCTCCTAGAGATGACCCCATATGATGAATTGCATCAAAACCACACACACACCTAGCACGGCTATGATTATCACTTTTCACTAACCCTAAGAGGCCGAGTCCTATTGCATTTCATGCTTCGTGGGTTCACTTTGCTTTTGTGTGAGTTGTTTGTCGTGACTAGCTAGTGGTGTGCTTCTACTTTATGATTTTGATTTATATACATATCCTTGGTTGACCCCTAGATTATCATGCTTCGATTTGAATATACGGTATTTGCTTCTACTGTCCGTTTCTATATGCACGGAATATATATATCGTATGGTTCAATTCGTATGTGTCGGGATTCCACAAATAGGACTAGGATAACCCACTTAGCTTATGCTCTGATCTGTGAGAAATATCTCCTTTGCCCAAGTGTTTAGATTTCGATTTCTTTTTTTAGTTTACTTGGCGCAAATCCCCTTGTCGTGTACCGTTCTCCCACTTGGGAGAATACACAAATGTATAGCCCAAAAATCCAAAAATCCAAAAAAAGGGAGAAAAGGAAAAACCCAAAAAGAAAAGAAAAGGGAAAAGAAAAAAATATGTATATCCAAAAATCCAAAAAAATACAAATACCCAAAACCTAAAAAAATTCCAGTGTGAATATTTTCCTATCTACCGAGAATAAAGGGAAGGCGAGAGTTTGCACTGAGTGTTCTACTCCACACCTTCTTAACCTCCATCGTTTTTGAAAACACTTGGCATATGATCTTTCTAGCGGTTATTTAGGCGATAATGTGGTGATTTCCTAGTTCCTAGCAGTAGAGTCCCCGATGCATGATACGCTTCTATTCTTAAACTCTTCTCATGCATGCTTGAGCTACTATTCACCGCAATTTCGTATCGAATTGATATTTGGTTTGTTCCTTGGGTATGTGTATATGGAGCTTTACTGCACAATGTAGATAGTGACACAGTCTGCTAGCACACGACCACACTCACTCGTGCTTCACCGCGTGGGCCCACGACACTTGTTTGGACTCATATTCCGTGGTTTAGTGTTGTGTTTTGTCGCAAGCTTGCCTCGTGTGGCGTGTTTGATTTTTTTGGCTCTGACAGGCGATCTAGGATTTTATTTTCTCTTTCTATCTCTCTCTCTATTTTTCCCCTCCGAGCTACTACTCTCACTCGTCTTTCTTGAGGGCGAGGAAGGGTTTAGCTTGGGGTATTTTGACGTGTGTTTATATTTTATATGTTCACGCACGTCTTCTTTGTGATTTTCTGTTGTTTTCCATCTTTCTGTTCCCTTTCTCTTGTGATTTTTAGTTTTCTTTCACTTCTTTGTGTTTTTGTGTAAATGCAGGAGATTGCCAGCGTTTGGGACGTATAAAGAAGATATCATGAGTCCCCGGAGCAACGGGAGGAGTCACGCGCGATCTAGAGGGCCAAACGTCGAAGAAAACCAAGTTTCAGCCCTCAACCGATCGGGTGGGCACAGCCACCCGATCGGTTGATGCACACGTATCCGACCCGGATAGGAGCTGAAGTGAAGAGCAGCTCACCCGATCGATTCAGTGATCGTGTCACGCCCCGCTTCCCAAAAACGTGGAGGCGAAGCGTGAGAAGGTCCGCTCAGACTTGAAGCTACAAAGCTGCAAGTCTGATAAGCGTCAATCAAATTTAAACTGCAGGTCCTTGCAACGCGAAACGAAACAAAGATAATAATAACGAAAAGAGACAAAAGAACATCTCAGAACATCCATAATAATAACTTTCAACATCGCAGAAAAAGCCACCAGGCTAAAATAAAAGAGTCTAAAAGAGGCCCAGCATGGCCAACAAAAGTACAAAGTACGAAAACAAAGTAATGGTGCAAGCACCGACAACTAACAGCAACCTAAAGCAAATCAAGTAAAATCAGTCTCTAAGACTGGTCTCCGGTGTCTACGAACTCCTCGACGAACGTAGGCTAAGGCTCAGCGTCAGCAACACCTCGACCTCAACAACTATCTCTGGCTCAGGGTCTAACATGTGACACCCAAAGAGAAAGGGGCACATGTCAGCAAGTCTGGAAGACTTTTGCAAGGAAACTGAAAGCAGGTAAAAGTAAAGCAACCTAGCAGTTCTAGCATGATGCAATGACATGGCAGTTAAAGTAATGAGTGCAACAAGTAAAGTGAAGTACGAGCATGGCATGGCATGGATGACAAGTATTACATGAATCATTCACAAGACAAGTACAAGACAAGGAAAGTAAGCACCTCGTGCACAGAGATTCCGCCTTTTGGCTAGAGTGGCTACGCGGGCCAACTCCTAAGCTCAAGTGATCGTTTATCCCTACCCCTCCACGTGTGTCGAGCCAGGGCCTTACCTAGCCAGACAAGGGAGTACAAGTACGAGTATTGTAGCGTGTGCTACGAATGCGACATTCAATGCATGGATGACATGACAAGACAAGTAGTAAGGCGTACAAGTAAAGAAAGTAAACGTGACAGTTTAGTATGCATGAACAACAAGTTTAAGGGTTGGATCTAGCTTCGTTGTCAAGCTAGATCAATTAGGTGATGGATCTAGTTTCGTTGTCAAACTAGATCAAGTAGGCGTCTAGCCAGCTATCATTTCACTGACTAGTCTCTTTTACGCTAAAACAAGGAAGTGGCCTAAAAACATGGCCCTAAAAAAGATTTGGCAAGTTTCACTTGCCTGCAACTATCACGTCAAGAAAACACCGTCCAACGAGTCCAAAGTCACGATTCCTACGTGCACAAGTCCACCGGCCTACATCCGTTTTATTAATCTTGATTAGTGATTGCTAAAACATTTAAAATACTTTAAAATACTGATTTTTAGTCTTGGTTAACGTGCAATTGAGTTGGGGGTCCTAGGGGTGCAAAACGTTACCTCAACACGACGTGAAAGCTACACCGGCGTTGGGTAGCGACGCCGGGGGTTGGTATAAAAGATCGCGCTCCAAGTGCAGATTCCAATTAGATTCTTCGCTAGAAAATTTCAGAGCAATCAACCCGGGCGACGATTCCAGATTCCAAAGCTCGCACGTGCGACGACGGGCTACGACGTGCGACGAAGTCGTACGCGGCAAATTGTCGAAGAGAACGCACCTAGGTGGGGCCCACAGTAGTCCTAGGGACCTTTGGGGGACCCACAATACCTCTGGAGAACTTGGGGGGCCCATGGAGGCAAGTGGTGCGACGGATGCGGGGTTGCGACGAATGACTCTCGGTCGTACAGCCTTGGTGCGGGGAGATCTCTCGGTCGCTGCGGGGGAACGGGGCTGTGCGGCGCTTGGGGGTGTGCAACAGTGCGGATGCAGGGATATTCTTCGGTCAGATCGGTAGGGACGGTCGGTCGGAGCGCTTGGAGAGCGGGGCTGCGATGTTGCAACGTTGCAACGTTGCATGCGTCGGTCGCTGCGGGCGGGGCGATCGGTCAGGCGCTGTGCGGAGGCAAGCGACAAGGCGGGTCGATGCGGAGCGCTGTGCGGGCGGGGATGCGAAGCGGATGCGAGCCAAGCGGTCGGTCAGACCGAGGGAACGGAGCGGGCGGCTGCTGCAGCGTGCGGAGCGGAGCGGATGCGGGGTTGGGCTTCGGTCGGAGCGGGGTAACGGGGGCGATTCCTTCGGTCGTGCGGTGGCTGAACGTCGCAACGTTGCGACGAATCGTCGCAACGTCCAATTTGAGTTTTGGAAGAGGCTAGGGCTAATTTCTTGCGAAAATAGGTCTTCCTAGGGGTTGCTTATATAGTGTAGATGGGTTGACTTGGTCTAGGGCTAAATCTAGTAGGATTAGAAGTTTAAAATAATTTTAAATTTGAAATTTAACTTCTCCAACTCACCCTAGGATTTGACTTGGTCCAAATGAGCTGGAAATTGGCTCAAAAATTATTTAAAACGTTTAAAACTGAAATAAATTTTATTTGGCCGAAAATAATTTATAAATTAATTATTAAAAATAATGTAAAACTTGTTAAAAATATAAAAGTGGTCAAATAAGCTCCAAAAATTATAAAATAAATATCGGGGTGATCGTGATGACGAATGTGAGCTAACTAAGAAGACGGATCTCAAATTCGATGTCGGTCGACGAAACTAAAAATAGAAACGTCTCCCGTCAAGAGTGAGAATCGTCACGTCTCATCCAGTAAGTTTAAATTGTGGAAAAACGGCTCGAGAAGTGTCGTTTCAAGATAGTGCCACTATTTAATACTCTCCGAGACGTTCACAACGGCATATCACACAAAGGTGTTCGCAATCAAACAAAATCTAAAATAAACACGTGCACGGCCAAAAGCACGTGCACGAACAACGTACCACGAAAAGTGGTCGTTACATCCTCCACACCTTAGAATAAAGTCTGTCCTCGGACTTTCTAATATATCTAGTCGCTCTAATAACTACCCCAGTCAAGTCAAATTATATTTCAAACCAGGTATAGCTATTGCAAGTGCTTACATATGCATTAGGTAGTCAAACGTTAACACTACCCACACGTATATATATACATTCACATACGTCATATACTTATACCTATTATAGTCAGTCAAATCCATACACGTATTTCAATTACGTATATAAGCATGCACCCCTTATATAACTACCACCTACCTAATCACAAACAATATTTCAGATACTCATATAAGTAGGATCTCACACTAGCAAATACAATCATTGCTCTACGTATAGATAGCTACCTATGCACAAACATCAAGGGTATACTACCCTCTAATATTCGTCCAATACCAAACATCTCAACACATATAGTCACACCATACCATTATTAAATCAAGTTCACTATATTTAATATACATTCACCACTACTATAATTTCACAACATATAGTCATACAGTGCATGCAAATAGTTCACCATATATTCTCATCACATACGGTCCTATAACTGTATTTACGACACGCCACATATATCGTAGTCATCAATACCTATAACTAAGCACATACTTACCCGTGCATGGTGTACACCCATACACGCTAACTTTTCATTTACGTATACCAATCATATCATTATATAACTAGCACACCTATGCACCTAGTTTAGCTAGTACGCATATGTTCACACAACAAGCCCTAATAAATAACTATACCACAAGACCAACCCTATAACTATATACTGGTATAGCGACCCACAATCATGTGTGTAACACAACCAGGCACAAACACTCCTATCACTATACATACATCAAACATCGCTATATTTAAACTGCAGACATACATTCAATATACTTAGAGTATACCCACTCATGCTTGAGTGAGACTCAATACACATATCAGAATATTCTACATACGTAACACGGCATTCATACCTATACCAATATCACTCCAATATTTATATATATGTCTACCAATACAATCATATGCATACCATAAGTCAGTCACACTTAATATTTAGTTAGGTAATACTTTCATAGTTCAATCACTCTATATACCATAATAATAATAATACAGACATCAGCACACGTATTATAATACACTCCCTAATACATGCACACGTATTCATCGTATAATCACTCACATGTAACATATACATTCACACCATAGCCCACTACCTATAACTAGTGTACCAACAGCTATTATTATTATCACACCTAGCATACATATAGTTTCACCAGCATATTGCTTCAACCATTATAAGTATCCCCAATTACCTACACCCTATTAGGTACTCCTACCCTAAATCTCATATACACAGGCATCCCTAGTATGGTATAGCTACCCACACACCAAACTATAACTACTAACATGCAAACAACTTCACACATCATGAATAACTCCGAATATATATAACACACAATAGGCAACCATTAATATACCATGGGGGAGTACACTCATTCAAGCCAACATATGCGGAAATTGAAAACTGTCGTACTTCAAAAGTTGAAATCCTCGTCTGGAAAGAAATATTTGGAGATCGATAAAACGTGTTGTTTCAAAATAAGTTTGAGTCGAATATTCATAATAAGAGAAAATGGTCTATTGTTTTTTTAAAAAAAAAATCATTAAAAGAGGAAGTAAAATCATTTACACGAATATTGAAGACGTAGTTTAGAAAATATTATACGGCAGTAATTAACTATAATGTTTGTGAAAGTCAAAAAAAATCAAGTAACGGAAGAATTTAAACTCATGTTAAATGCTTTCAAAACTTTTAGGTTATGGAAAATTTTAAAATAATCAACATCGAAACTACTTTTTAAGGGAACCAGGATTTGCGAAAAATTTGAGAAACTGATTTACACAAGGTTCTTAATAGACGAGCACAACAAGTCTGGTACAGATATAAAATAATTGAAAGTATGTATGGTGCACGGAAAAATAATATTAACTTAGTAGTGAAATTATCAAAAACTGTAGTAACGCTTTAAAACCAAGCTATGGGAAGTCTGGGTCAGGAATAGTAATTTCTTAAAATTTTGAAATAGCGAAAACGATGAGCATAAAACCGACTGGCTAAAAGCTGAAATTCCATGTGACTTGAAAGTATGTTAAAGTAAACACGACGTATCATTCGAATAGCACAAATAAAAAGGAAAATTATAAATCGAATTGGGCAAGGCTAAAGTATAGTTCAGAATGAAATTAATACATGAAAGGAAATATGTATTTTCATAGGTACAAAAGTGTAGGCTGAAGAAGTATTATAAACTATTATTCAAAAATTTCGACAAAAGTTTTTAAAAATTTAAATCAACGAGGAGCATGAAGTATAGGCATATATACATATTAAAATTTGAACACATTTAAAACTTAGGGAAGGAGGAAATCAAAAAGAAAATGCTTTCAGAAGGTTCAAGTTTTGCAATGGAGAGATTTGAAAATTGATGACGATCGTCATGAGGCGATCTCGGGAATCGAGGCAAGGAAAACGGTCAGATGTTCAAACATACATACGACTAGGATATGGCCCAGGATACCTATGGGAAAACTCCTACGGTCGCCCAACTGATGCTTAAGAAACTTAGCGCTTGGTCTTTCTAAAGGAGCTATGTGATAATGAAATGCGCTCAGCTCGGTCCAAAATCGATGAACCCAAGCGAACGACTAAAGGAATTCTAGAAGTCTGATATGGTCAGGGGTAGGAAAGGACCACTAAGGTAACTCCTATGACGATTAAATCAATTCTCAGCAAGGGCTCTAATTAACAGTCTAACATTCAACCCTATTTTTGCAAACAATCATATGCAAGCATAATTTAACAAGCCGGGACTAACTAAGGGAAGAAACAACTAGGTCGGGAGTTACCTGCGATAACCTCATCCACAGTCTCGCTCTCCACTGCCGTCATCGGATAAGCCTGCTCCCTTGGCTGCATGGCCTGCTGGAAAGCCTGCTTCTGTGGAACGAGGGCTGGTCCACGACTTGCAGGTACAGGTACTCTCTGTTGCAACGGCTGTGTGGCAACGGGATCCTTCCAAGGTACCTTAGAGCTCGGGCACTCCTTCATAGTATGAGTAGGATCTCCACAAATCAGGCACTGGCCCAGCCTCTTCCTGCACTGTTTCTTCTCATGACCAGTCTTGCTACAATGATGGCACACCTTCTGACTTGGCCCAGTTACTGGTGCTTCCTTCTACGGAATTCCCTCCGATGCCTTCCGCAATTGATTTGCATACCGACAATCCTTCTCTGTATGGGTAGCAGCACCACAAATCTAACACCGGCCTAGAAATCTTCTGCACTGCTCCTTGATGTGCCCGGTCTTGCCACAGAAATAGCAAGTCTTCAGAGTAGGTCCGCCACCAACTCGAGTCTGTCGTCTTCTCGCCATCTGACGACATAGCAAACGAACAAAAATTTAGACTCAATAGCTTAATGACTTAGATGTTGTAATTTATTTAATGGATATTCCGTTTATTATCGTTGTTCCGTTAGTTCGCAATCGCAAGATAGGACCTGCATGGGCCACCAACAAAACCTGTCACGCCCCGCTTCCCAAAAACGTGGAGGCGAAGCGTGAGAAGGTCCGCTCAGACTTGAAGCTACAAAGCTGCAAGTCCGATAAGCGTCAATCAAATTTAAACTACAGGTCCTTGCAACGCGAAACGAAACAAAGATAATAATAACGAAAAGAGACAAAAGAACATCTCAGAACATCCATAATAATAACTTTCAACATCGCAGAAAAAGCCACCAGGCTAAAATAAAAGAGTCTAAAAGAGGCCCAGTATGGCCAACAAAAGTACAAAGTACGAAAACAAAGTAATGGTGCAAGCACCGACAACTAACAGCAACCTAAAGCAAAGCAAGTAAAATCAGTCTCTAAGACTGGTCTCCGGTGTCTACGAACTCCTCGACGAACGTAGACTCAGGCTTAGCGTCAGCAACACCTCGACCTCAACAACTATCTCTGGCTCAGGGTCTAACATGTGACACCCAAAGAGAAAGGGGCACATGTCAGCAAGTCTGGAAGACTTTTGCAAGGAAACTGAAAGCAGGTAAAAGTAAAGCAACCTAGCAGTTCTATCATGATGCAATGACATGGCAGTTAAAGTAATGAGTGCAACAAGTAAAGTGAAGTACGAGCATGGCATGGCATGGATGACAAGTATTACATGAATCATTCACAAGACAAGTACAAGGCAAGGAAAGTAAGCACCTCGTGCACAGAGATTCCGCCTTTTGGCTAGAGTGGCTGCGCGGGTCAACTCCTAAGCTCAAGTGATCGTTTATCCCTACCCCTCCACGTGTGTCGAGCCAGGGCCTTACCCCCGAACGGGAAAGCTCGCTTCTGGAACACGAGCCAGGAAGTGTTTTATCTTGTTGGTCTAGGGGTGCACCTAGCCAGACAAGGGAGTACAAGTACGAGTATTGTAGCGTGTGCTACGAATGCGACATTCAATGCATGGATGACATGACAAGACAAGTAGTAAGGCGTACAAGTAAAGAAAGTAAACGTGACAGTTTAGTATGCATGAACAACAAGTTTAAGGGTTGGATCTAGCTTCGTTGTCAAGCTAGATCAATTAGGTGATGGATCTAGTTTCGTTGTCAAACTAGATCAAGTAGGCATCTAGCCAGCTATCATTTCACTGACTAGTCTCTTTTACGCTAAAACAAGGAAGTGGCCTAAAAACATGGCCCTAAACAAGATTTGGCAAGTTTCACTTGCCTGCAACTATCACGTCAAGAAAACACCGTTCAACGAGTCCAAAGTCACGATTCCTACGTGCACAAGTCCACCGGCCTACATCCGTTTTATTAATCTTGATTAGTGATTGCTAAAACATTTAAAATACTTTAAAATACTGATTTTTAGTCTTGGTTAACGTGCAATTGAGTTGGGGGTCCTAGGGGTGCAAAACGTTACCTCAACACGACGCGAAAGCTACACCGGCGTCGGGTAGCGACGCCGGGGGTTGGAATAAAAGATCGCGCTCCAAGTCCAGATTCCAATTAGATTCCTCGCTGGAAATTTCAGAGCAATCAACCCGGGCGACGATTCCAGATTCCAAAGCTCGCACGTGCGACGACGGGCTACGACGTGCGACGAAGTCGTACGCGGCAAATCGTCGAAGAGAACGCACCTAGGTGGGGCCCACAGTAGTCCTAGGGACCTTTAGGGGACCCACAATACCTCTGGAGAACTTGGGGGGCCCACGGAGGCAAGTGGTGCGACGGATGCGGGGTTGCGACGAATGACTCTTGGTCGTACAGCCTTGGTGCTGGGAGATCTCTCGGTCGCTGCGGGGGAACGGGGCTGTGCGGCGCTTGGGGGTGTGCAGCAGTGCGGATGCGGGGAGATTCTTCGGTCAGATCGGTAGGGACGGTCGGTCGGAGCGCTTGGAGAGCGGGGCTGCGACGTTGCAACGTTGCAACGTTGCAAGCGTCGGTCGCTGCGGGCGGGGCGATCGGTCAGGCGCTGTGCGGAGGCAAGCGACAAGGCGGGTCGATGCGGAGCGCTGTGCGGGCGGGGATGCGAAGCGGATGCGAGCCAAGCTGTCGGTCAGACCGAGGTAACGGAGCGGGCGGCTGCTACAGCGTGCGGAGCGGAGCGGATGCGGGGTTGGGCTTCGGTCGGAGCGGGGGAACGTGGGCGATTCCTTCGGTCGTGCGGTGGCTGAACGTCGCAACGTTGCGACGAATCGTCGCAACGTCCAATTTGAGTTTTGGAAGAGGCTAGGGCTAATTTCTTGCGAAAATAGGTCTTCCTAGGGGTTGCTTATATAGTGTAGATGGGTTGACTTGGTCTAGGGCTAAATCTAATAGGATTAGAAGTTTAAAATAATTTAAAATTTGAAATTTAACTTCTCCAACTCACCCTAGGATTTGACTTGGTCCAAATGAGCTGGAATTTGGCTCAAAAATTCTTTAAAACGTTTAAAACTCAAATAAATTTTATTTGGCTGAAAATAATTTCTAAATTAATTATTAAAAATAATATAAAACTTGTTAAAAATAAAAAGTGGTCAAATAAGCTCCAAAAATTATAAAATAAATATCGGGGTGATCGTGATGACGAATGTGAGCTAACTAAGAAGACGGATCTCAAATTCGACGTCGGACGACGAAATTAAAAATAGAAACGTCTCCCGTCAAGAGTGAGAATCGTCACGTCTCATCGAGTAAGTTTAAATTGTGGAAAAACGGCTCGAGAAGTGTCGTTTCAAGATAGTGCCACTATTTAATACTCTCCGAGACGTTCACAACGGCATATCACACAAAGGTGTTCGCAATCAAACAAAATCTAAAATAAACACGTGCACGGCCAAAAGCACGTGCACGAACAACGTACCACGAAAAGTGGTCGTTACAGATCGGGTGAGATCGACAGTGCTCTCTGTCTTTTTGGGCATAATTCCAACCAATCGGGTGACATATCACCCGATCGGTTCATCTGTAGCCGCATCTCCCCAATTCTCGAACCGGTCACGCCATCCACTCGCCTCAGTGCCCAGTTGAAGCTTCTGAAGCCCGATGGCCTAGACGACTAGCAGCTCACCTGATCGGTTGATGCTTCAACCGATCGGGTGACCTCGTTTTTATATATAGTTGACCTAGGGTTTTCAGAAAAAACACTGTTATTTTTCTGTCTTTTTTGGGTTGTGACGGTTGGAATTTTATTGAATTTTGTAAGTGTTCTGATCATTTTGAAAGTTTAATATAGTATTAATATCATTGCTAGCAATTGTTTTCTTTTGCTTGATCATGATTTCTACCGTTGAATATTGTTTAGATTGTGTTTTTGCTATGAATTGTGAGTAGTTCCCAAATCTGGGATTTTGGTGGAAACCCCTTTGCAGGTTCTCCCTAGAATGACCATATGAATTGGATTTCGATAGGGTTTAGGAAATTAGATGGTTACGCGGGGTATTTCATTGTCATTAGCGGTTGAAAGACCGCCTTTGACCGTCGGGCCAAGGGGGAATAAACTTGGCGGTTGATTCCTTAGCCACAGCTCACACCCCTAGCGTAGACATTGAATCCTAGCGCGTGGGAACGGCAGGATGAGATGTTGGGAGTAATCGTTGCGAGCTTAGTGCTCCCAGAGTCGGTCAGTGTTAATGGACATGGAAATGCCCACCGATCGAACTCGGGTAGACCTAGCATATCATCCTGGGCACCGACCGGAATATCGGGCCCATAGGACGCTAGGTATCACTCTTAGAGGCAACGTCTCACCACGAAACCCTAGAATCCAATCGAATTCCTATCCGTCGATCGTAATAGACGGGGCACGTGATAGGGTGGAAACCAGAGTCCTAGGTTTCCTTTTATATCATTTATCCTCCGTATCCATATTTTGTGACAACCCATCGATCGTTCGGACTAGCTCTCCCATTGGGTGAACCGGTTCCTTTCTGACTGCAAGCACAACACACGCCTCCCATGCCACACTACAACCCCGTGCGCTTGCGGTATAAATATTCAAATCTGGTATCCCCGATCCTATTGCACTTGTATGCTAAAATCTTGAGGACATCAAGCTTTATGGTGCCGTTGCCTGTGAACCCTAAAGTCTAGTTCACATCCTCAGCTCGCGATAATTTTCGCATTCTACACTTTTTGATTTTGCATGGACGTATTGTATATATTTATTGTATAGAATTGGTAGACTGCTCCGCCATACCGCCATCACTTCTCCTTACCTCTCCATTCATACAACCCGTGCTATTAACGTGCTCTTTATCCGTGCAGTTCTCCCTCTCTACTTTTCTTACAGGTTTTCGACTCTACAACAGGAATGTTGTGTGCCGTTTCGGGCGACATCTGGGAACATTCACACCACGTCCGCTGTTTGGCACAGAGTCTGACAGAATCTCTAAGCACCACGAGCATCATATCCTTCCTGTCAGCCGCTGTTGAAAGTCAGAAGAGGAATCATGATGTGCAGCAGCATCCAGACACGACAACTTTCTTTTCTCCCGCTGAAGCGACGTATATTGACATACCCAGTTCCGAATTCAGTGGGGAAGAACTATGCGCCTTTGGGGAGTTTTGTTCGGAGGACTATCAGGCAGAGTTTATCGAGTATGTAGAGGAGTAATCAATCTATTCCTTGCAGAGATCTATAGAGCACCCTGGATCTCGGGACAATGAGGAACCTGAAAGTAGTGGTGGAGAACTATCGACTGTTGAGACCTGTTTTCGCATTAAGGCCTTCTACCCGGATCATTATCATGTACCTGAGAAAGACCCAGAGCCTTCCTCATTTATCCACTCTTTACCTTGCAAGGCCTCGCCATGTGAAACCACAGGTGGAAGTGAAGTTCCGGATGCTAGCTTTCTGGAGACCCATGAAGAAGTCCTTTCACTGGAGGACGCTCAGCTTGAAAAATATGTGTCAGTACCTCAAGAAGTTGAGATGAAAGAGTTACCTCCGGGATTGAAATATGAATATTTGGGAGAGAATTCGACGCTACCAGTCATAGTGAACTCCTCACTGCCCGAAAACCAAATGACCAAACTACTTGGTGTCCTAAAAAGATTTAAGAACGTTTTCAAGTGCGCAATCGAAGATTTGAAAGGAGTAAGCTTGGGGCTCTGCTCACACAGGATATTTCTTGAAGATGAGCAAGCCTCTTCTATTGAGCCACAACAGAGATTAAATCCCATTATGATGGAAGTGGTTAAGAAGGAGATTGTTAGACTTCTCCATTCCAGGATCATATACCCTATCTCCAACAGTCGTTGGGTTAGCCCGGTGCACGTCGTACCCAAGAAGGGAGGAATGACGGTCATTTATAACGAGAAAAACGAGCTCATACCCATGAGGACCGTCACCTGGTATCGGATGTGTATCGACTACCGGAAGTTGAACAAGGTCACAAGGAAAGATCACTACCCTCTCCCTTTTATTGATCAGATGCTCAAAAGACTGGCCAAGCACAACTACTTCTGCTTTATGGATGGATATTCTGGCTTTCTGCAAATTCCCATCCATAATGATGACCAGGAGAAGACAACTTTTACTTGTCCATTTGGGACGTATGCTTACAGGAGAATGCCATTTGGGCTTTGCAATGCCCCGGCTACATTTCAAAGATTGATGTCCGCAATCTTCTCTGATTACTCCCAGGATATAATGGAGGTTTTCATGGAAGATTTTTCTGTCTACGGAACGGAGTTCGACTCATGTCTCTGCAACCTGACTAAAGTCCTGGAAAGGTGTCAAGATAAAGGACTAGTTCTGAACTGGGAAAAATGCCATTTTATGGTCCAAGAAGGAGTTGTATTGGGGAATGTTATTTCTTCAAGGGGATCGAGGTAGACAAGGCAAAGGTAGAGGTGATCGAAAAACTTCCGCCTCCACTTAACCTTCGGGGAGTCCGTGGTTTTTAGGGCACGCGGGATTCTACCGCCGCTTCATAAAGGACTTCTCCAAGATTTCCAGGACCTTGACTCAACTCCATGTGAAGGATGCACCTTTCATCTTCGACGACGAGTGTATGGAAGCCTTCCGCCTTCTGAAGCAAGCTCTCAGTTAAGCACCCGTGATTCAGCCGCCCGACTAGAGTCTACCTTTCGAGTTAATGTGCGATGCTAGCGCCTATGCGGTTGGGGCCGTCTTGGGGCAAAGGAGGGAAAAAATATACATGTTATATACTATACGAGCAAGACCCTCGACGTTGCCCAAAGGAACTATACGACCACAGAGAAGGAATTGCTAGCTGTCATCTATGCCATGTACAAGTTCCGGCAGTATCTTGTTGGTGCCAAGGTAATCGTGCACACAGATCACGCAGCCCTTAAATATCTTTTGAGCAAGAAGGAGGCTAAACCACGCCTCATAAGGTGGATTCTCCTCCTCCAAGAATTCAACCTGGAGATCAAGGACAAGAAGGGGGCGGAGAATGTCGTTGCCGACCACTTGTCTAGAATGCCTACTCTCGATCTAGATGCTACTCTCGTTGACGACGCTCTCCCTGACGAGCATCTCTTCTCCATCTCTTCCGTTTGGACTCCATGGTATGTCGACATCGCCAATTATCTGACATACGCCATCGTCCCCAACAACGTGAGCTATCAGCAGAAGAAGAAATTCTTTCACAAGGTACGGAGATTTTATTGGGACGACCCTTATTTGTGCAATACCTGCAATGATGGGGTGATACGAAGGTGCATTCCCGAAACTGAGGCGACCTCCATAATTTCTCATTGCCATGATCAGCAGTGTGGAGGCCATGCGAGCGCTTATAAGACCACGGCGAAGATCCTCCAGAGTGGATTCTATTGGCCGACCCTTTTAAGGACACCTACGCTTATGTCCAGGCTTGCGACAAATGCTAAAGGACGGGAAACAACTCCAAGAGGAACGAAATACGTCAGCACTACATTTTAGAGGTCGAGATCTTCGATGTTTGGGGAGTCGACTTCATGGGACCGTTCCCCTCGTCCTCTGAAAATCAATATATCTTGGTAGCCGTGGATTATGTATCCAAGTGGGTAGAAGCGATAGCCAGCCCTACTAATGATTCCCGTGTGGTCGCCAAATTCTTTAAAAATAATATCTTCCCGAGATTCGGCGTGCCTCGAGTTTTAATCAGCGACGGAGGGAGCCACTTTATAGAGAAGAAATTCAAAGCTCTCTTGAAGAAGTACGGGGTGCAACACCGAATCAGACGTGCCTATCACCCGCAGACAAGTGGCCAAGTGGAAGTTTCTAACAGAGAGATCAAGAGCATTCTAGAGAAGATGGTGGCTAACTATAAGAAGGATTGGTCATCGAAACATTCAGACGCACTCTGGGCTTACAGGAATGTGTTCAAGACTCCGATCGGCACAACCCCTTACCGACTTGTCTACGGGAAGGCATGTCATCTACCTGTTGATTCAGGGTATAAATTTCTTATTTCCCCCCCATTTCTGGGTATTTTATGTGTATATCATATCAATTTTGGCGTTGTTACTTGCATTTTCGTAATATCATGGTTTATTAACGCCTAAACTCATTTTATACATAAAATACAATTTCTAGTGTCTAATTTTGGCTCCTCTTATTTTTCAGGTACTCCTGGGAATTTTCCAGATTTTCTGGAATTTTTCCAGGATTTTTCTAAGGTTGGAGCTAATTTTGGTGAATTATTGGAGCAATCTGGGCATTTCTGGGAATTTCTGGGAATTATTAAGAGGAAAAAAAACAAGAGAAAAGCCTTACTGGGCCTTGAGGCCCGCGACCCGCTTCTGAGCGGGCCACTGCTGCGGATTTTAAATTAAAAAAATTAAAATTAAAATGTTTTGACCGCGCAGCGGGCCGGCCCGCTGGCCGGCCCGCTTGCGGATGATTTAATTCCCCCGCAAGCGGGGGAATGCAAGCGGGGGGGGCCCAGCGCCCCCCCCATTTTGGCCAATCGCGGGGGGCCACGTGCCCCCCCAATTCCTCAGCCGCTGCGTTTTGTGAGGGGGGGCGGAAAATTTAATCCCGCCCCCCACTTTTGCAGAGTATATTTCTGAGGCCCAAATTTGTGGGCGAATGAAAAAACCAGAATTAAGCTTGGGCCTGTGGGAAAATTGTGTTCTGTTTTTCTTGGGCTGAAGTGTTTTGTTTGGGGGATAGTTTTTTTTCTGTTTTTTTGGCTCTTGTTTTTGTTGCCCCTTCTAAAAAGAAAACAACATCTAGGGCTTGAGAGATCAAGGGAGAAAGGGTGAAGCTCAAGGGAGAAGATCAAAGAGGAAGCTTGGGATCTTCTCACAAGGGGGTTTTTTTTGCCTTAAGCTTGTATTTTTTTTTCATATCTCTTGTTGAATCTTGTTACTTGTAAGAACTATTGGATGTTGATTTTGAAATCAAAAATGGTGTCTTTGTTTATGATGAGTGGCTAGTTTTCTTGTGTGTGTTTATGGTGGATTGATGTATGTTGGGCTTAGATATCTCATTTCAAGTATGATTCTAATCTTCCATTGTGGATGAAATATTGAGTTAGGGTTGTTATTGGAACCCTAGTGGGAAATCCAAAGAGAGGCTCATCCTAGTGGATCCTCTCTATTGTGTTTATTGTAAAATTTTCTCATCTGTTTCATTCATTACTTTTCGCACCCAATGTGTTCGATGAAATGCCAAATTATCCGATCTCTCTCTCCTTAGTCGGAGGAGGGATCGTAGTGATTTGAAATGAATTTATAAGCCCGACTACACCAGGAAACCATGAACACTCACACTTCTAATCTTTGTTTGCTATCCTACATTGTTCTTTGTTTGCATGCTTAACGGAAGTTTGTTCTAAAAATTCCCTCAACCAACCCTCACCCACAAAGGGTGGTATTTCTCACTGCGCTTAAGCTAATTGTGACTTTTGTTGATTGTAAGCGAGTTGTCCCCGTGTTCGACCCTAGGCTCACTAGGATTTTTACTACTTGGCGACCTCCTACACTTGGGAGTTAGCGTGCAATCTTTTGTTCACGCCAAGTTTTTGGCGCCGTTGCCGGGGACAACGGTTTTACCATCGACAATTACAATACTTTTAGCTTTGCTTTGTGACTATATCATCTTTTCGTACATAATCGTATATAAATTTCACTTTGTTTGTTTTCGTTTTACATACCATCGCTTGTTTGGTTAGTTTATGTGGCTTCGAACACCTCGAACACATAGACTAACACGCACACACGTCATGGAGGAAGAAAACATGAACAATGATAACACTAGTAACCATGACACTAATTCTCAAGCCGATGTCCCTAGGTCTTTGAGGGATCTTTTGAGACCCACCAGGTCTAGTTCGGCTTCATGCTTTGTGTTACCTACGGATGCGAACTCCTTTAATTTTAAACTCGGGGTAATTCAACTCCTACCCACTTTTCATGGGTTAGAGAGGGAAAACCCATACCTTCACATAAAGGAGTTTGAAGATGTATGTTCCACATGTTTTGATGGGAAAACGAGCGCCGACACAATATACTTGAAATTATTTCCGTTTTCTCTCAAAGATAAAGCCAAGAATTGGCTTAATGCTTTACCACCACGCTCAATTACTTCATGGTTGCAATTTCAAGCCGAGTTTCTAAAGAAATTTTTTCCCTTGCACAGGACACAGGGATTGAAGAAGCAAATCATGAGCTTTGCCCAACGCAACAATGAGACATTCTACCAAACTTGGGAAAGGCTAAAGGAACTTCTACTCTCATGTCCTCACCACGGATTCGAGAAATGCCGTGTCATCGGGTTCTTCTACGAAGGACTCTTACCGACATCAAAGCAATTTTTGGAAACAATGTGCAACGGGGAGTTTTTTGATAAGGAACCGGATGAAGCGTGGGAATATTTGGAGATGGTGGCGGAAAATGCACAAACATGGGACACAACTACGGAGTTTGATAGAGGCGACTCCTCTTCATCACAACCGACTCGTGGTGGCTTACACACTTTGAAGACCGATGATGCTATGGAAGCCCGGTTAGAAGCTATGCAAAAGAAGATCCAAGCCATGGAGTTGAGGGCGGTGAAGAGTGTAGCCATGGAGAAGAGTTGTGCTATTTGCGAGACTACGGGGCACGATACATCAAATTGCCCCACCATTCCCACATTGAAGGAGGTTTTGAGAGAGCCTAATGCGGAGGCAAATCAAGTGTTTGGACAAAACTTCAACTCCAACACATACAACCAAAGTTGGAAGAATCATCCCAACTTGAGTTGGAGGCCTCAACAACCGCAACATCAAGGGCCACCACAACAACCTCATCAACCGTACAAGGCTCCTCCTTTCAACAACAATTACCAAGGAGGTGGTTTCCAAAGAAAGAGAGAGGAAGGGAGTGAGACCCAAATGAACTCCATGAATGAGACTTTGCAACAACTCATCCAAGTGCAACAAGCTCAAAGCCAACAATTCCAACAATTCCAACAACTCCAACAAACCCAAAATCAACAAATGGCGGAGCACTTGGCGAAGTTGACCGCAAGTCTAGAGAAGGGGAAGCTTCCATCTCAACCATTGCCCAACCCCAATATGAACTCTTCTTCGTCATCGGGGGGTTCAATGAAGCAATGCCAAGCGGTGACGACATTGAGAAGTGGGAAAATTTTTGAAAATGTGGAGCCACCTAAAGATCCATAAGTGGAGGAAGTGGGAGAGAAGGAACAAATACCGGACTTGGTGCTAGAGGAGGAGCAAGGTGAAGGCCCAACAATGAAGAATCCATCCAAGGAGCCCGCGCCTTATTCCACTCCGGTACCTTTCCCTCAAAGGCTCGCCCCGCCGTCCAAGGACAAGTATCAAGCGGAAATCAGGGAGATTTTTCAACGATGTCAAATCAATATTCCCTTACTTGATGCTATTAATCAAATTCCAACATATGCTAAGTTTCTAAAAGATTTGTGCACGGTGAAGAGGAATTTGAATGTTAAAAAAAGGCTTTCTTAACGGAGCAAGTGAGCTCCATTGTTCAACACAACACTCCCCAAAAATGTAGAGACCCAGGATCCCCTACAATTGAATGCACCATAGGCACAAAGAGGATAGGTCAAGCACTTTTGGATTTGGGGTCGAGTGTTAACATATTGCCTTACCCGGTCTTTCTTCAACTAGGATTGGGTGAATTAAAAAGCACGCCGGTTGTTTTACAACTAGCGGATAGGAGTGTGAAGATTCCACGGGGTTGTGTGGAAGATGTGCTTGTCCAAGTAGACAAATTTTATTACCCCGTTGACTTCATTGTCCTTGACATTCAAGGACCCACATCGGGGAATCCCACCCCGATAATCCTAGGAAGACCATTTTTGGCCACTTGTAACGCCTTGATAAATTGTAGGAGTGGCCAATTAAAAATTTCTTTTGGCAACATGACTCTTGAACATAATATTTTTAATGCATGCAAATTGCCACCCCGAGAAGGGGAATACGATGAAGTTAACATGGTTGACTTTTTGGCTTCGGAACCTTTAGACTCATGTGTTGAAGATCATTTCGGTTCCGAATTTGATAATGCTTTGAATTTTCTTGACTCTTTTTGTGAGCACATTGATGAATCTTTTCTTGTGCAGGAAACGCATGCGGGACCAATTACCAAATGGGTTCCGAGGTTCGAGACATTGCCTACGGACTCCCCGCCTCAAATGCCATCATCTTCGGAGCACCCCAAATTGGATCTAAAGCCACTTCCGGAATATTTGAAGTATGCATACCTTGGAGAGGGTGAGACATTCCTGGTGGTAATAAATTCTAACCTCACACCTAAGCAAGAACACGATTTGTTGGATGTGTTGAGAATACACAAAAAGGCTATAGGTTGGACACTAGCGGATATCACGGGAATTAGCCCTTTAGTGTGCTCACATCACATATATTTGGAAGAGGATTCAAAACCATCGAGAGAGTCACAACGTCGGCTTAACCCGACGTTGAAAGAGGTTGTAAAAAATGAACTTTTAAAATTGTTGGATGCGGGTATCATTTACCCGATTTCGGATAGTAGGTGGGTGAGTCCCATCCAAATCGTGCCCAAAAAGTCCGGAATCACCGTCATTAGGGACAAGAATGATGAATTGATTCATACGCGAACCACCACCGGTTGGCGTATGTGTGTAGATTACCGGAAACTTAATGCCATGACCCGCAAGGACCATTTTCCTTTGCCATTTCTTGACCAAATTGTAGAAAGGGTTGCGGGCCATGAATTTTATTGCTTTTTGGACGGGTATTCGGGCTATTATCAAATAGAAATTGCCCCGGAGGACCAAGAGAAAACTACTTTCACTTGTCCCTTCGGCACATTTGCTTTTCGTAGGATGCCCTTCGGGTTGTGTAATGCACCCGCCACATTTCAACGATGCGTTCTAAGTATTTTTAGTGATATGGTTGAAATTGTGGAGATTTTTATGGATGAATTTTCGGTTTTTGGAGTCTCATTTGAAAGTTGTTTATCTAACCTTTCTTTGGTTTTGAGTAGATGCATTGAGAAGAACCTCCTCCTAAATTGGGAGAAATGCCACTTCATGGCTACGGAGGGGATGGTTCTTGGCCATAAGGTCTCAAAGCAAGGAATGGAGGTAGACCGAGCCAAAGTTGAGATAATTGAAAAGCTACCGGCTCCAAAAACCGTGAGGGATGTGCGATCTTTTCTTGGGCATGCGGGGTTCTATCGTCATTTCATCAAGGATTTTAGTGCCATCTCCCGACCCCTTTGCCATTTGCTAACTCTTGATGCAGAATTTATTTGGACACGTGAGTGTCAATCTTCATTTGAATTATTAAAATGCGCATTGACTACTTCTCCCATTTTGCAGGTGCCGGATTGGAGCCTCCCATTCGAGATCATGTGTGATGCAAGTGATTTCGCCGTGGGAGCGGTGCTTGGTCAAAAGAGGGAGAAAGTACCATGTGTAATCTACTACACGAGCAAAACCCTCAATGAAGCCCAAAAGAACTACACAACAACGGAGAAAGAATTGCTCGCCGTAGTGTTTGCCTTGGAGAAGTTTAGGAGTTACATCTTAGGGTCACCCATTCTCATTTTTACGGATCATGCGGCCCTAAAATATTTGCTTTCAAAGAAGGACGCTAAACCAAGGCTTATTAGATGGATTTTGCTTTTGCAGGAATTCCACGTCGTGATCAAGGATAAAAAGGGCGTGGAAAACTTGGTGGCGGATCATTTGTCACGGCTTACTTTCAGGAATGAGCCCACCATCACACCAATTCATGATGCATTTCCGGATGAGCAACTTTTCGCCGTGTCTTCCTTGCCGTGGTACGCCGATATAGCAAACTACTTGGTTTCCGGTAAGGTTCCTCACTTTTGGTCGATTCGGGACATAAGAAGATTTAAACATGAGGTAAAATCATTCTTTTTCGATGATCCATACTTGTATAAATATTGTTCCGACCAAATTGTTAGGAAATGTGTGCCAAATGACGAGTTTGCTAGTGTATTACATTTTTGTCATTGTGGTGCATGTGGGGGACATTTTTCCGCACATAAAACGGTGGCCAAAATTTTGCAATATGGATTTTATTGGCCCACCATGTTTAAGGACACATACACATATTGTAAATCTTGCGTGCCATGTCAAAAGTTAGGGGGAATAACAAAAAGAAACATGATGCCCTTAAATCCGATCTTAGAAATTGAAATTTTTGATTGTTGGGGCATAGATTTTATGGGGCCATTCCCCATTTCATTTGGGTACACATATATCTTAGTGGCCGTTGATTACGTATCCAAATGGGTGGAGGCCATTGCATGTAGGAATAATGAGGGTGCTACCGTGCTAAAATTTCTCAAAGAAAATATTTTTGCACGTTTTGGAGTTCCTAAAGCTATTATTAGCGATGGTGGATCTCATTTTTGCAATAAACCATTCTCTAACTTGATGAAGAGGTTTGGGGTCACACACAAAATTTCCACACCTTACCACCCCCAAACCAATGGCCAAGCGGAATTGGCTAATAAAGAAATAAAAAATATCCTACAAAAAACGGTGAATCCTACACGGAAGGATTGGAGTGTCCGATTGCCGGAAACACTTTGGGCATATCGGACCGCATACAAAACAATTTTAGGAATGTCGCCGTATAGGATTGTTTATGGAAAACATTGTCATTTGCCCGTGGAGTTAGAGCACAAATCATTGTGGGCAATTAAACAATTTAATTCTATTTGTGACTCATCCAATAATTTTCGTAAATTGCAGATTTGTGAATTGGAGGAGTTGCGGCGGGATGCATATGACAATGCCAAATTAGCCAAGGGGCGCATGAAATTTGAGCATGACAAAATGATTTTGAGGAGGGAATTTTTTCCGGGCCAAAGCGTGCTATTATACAACTCCCGTCTCCATCTCTTTCCAGGAAAATTGAGATCTAGATGGTCCGGGCCGTTTGTGGTGAAGCATGTCTACAACCATGGAGCGGTGACCTTGGTGAACAACAAAGATGGGAGCGAGTTCAAGGTCAATGGACAACGTTTGAAGCCTTATTTTGATTCATGGGCTAAGGAGCGAAACACCGAGGAGCTTGCGGACCCGCCTTCGGGCGGCGACTAAATAGGTGTGTTTGTTCCAACTTTTGCTTCTACTACCCTTTCATCCATTGAGGACGATGCATATATTTAGTTGGGGGGAGGGTTGTAGGTTGTTTTAGGATGTTTAGGATGTTTAGTTAGTTGTTTTGTTATAAAAAATAAAAAAATATTTGTGGAGACATCCCTTTGGTCATTTCCAATATCTTGCGAGCTTATCATGGACTATCCTTGCTCATTTGCTAGCTTTGTGCTTGATCCCTTTCATGCTACATCTTCATGCATACATTTGGATTCAAATCCTATTTTGGTGTCAACTCATGAATATTTGATTGGCGTGTTTTAACTTCTTTTCCAATTTGATTTCAAATGCTAATATACCATGAATGAGACTTTTTCATATGTTGTGATACTTTATTTGAAACAATTTGGGAATAGTGTAATGTAAGAAATTTCATGTTGGGATGAACGATGTAGTTTTTGATTGGATAGGAGATGGCCAATTTGTTATGCATTGTTTTCTTCTTAGGAGTGGATGAATGAATTGCTAATTCATGTTGGAGAATGAGAATGCGAGTAATATTTGTGAATTGTCTTTCTAATCAAGTTTAGTAGCCGGTACCCCACGAAACATTGGGGAGGACGCCAAAGACGAGATTTAGAAATCATTTCACCTTTTGCCTATATTGCGTTATCGCGTGTATGCAAAAAAAAAAACACACACACACACAAAACAAAACAAAACAAAACAAAAAAATATCGGTGCATCGTTCCTCTAGTCTTGTCAAGTAGTCGGTGCCCCACGAAATATTGGGGAGGACACGAAAGAGAAGATTTAGGGGAGTGCACAAAAACAAAAAAAATAAGTAGAAAAGAAAATGAAAAGAAAAAGATTATAAATAATTGAGTGAATAACAAACATGAATTTTGCAAATCTCATTCCTCCACAACTTAGAGAAAAACTTCTTTGGTATTGGCCATTTCCTTGAAGATTAGCATTCATGACATCGTGATACCCCGATACGTGTGATACGGGCTTATTACCTCACTTTTCTTTGAATTGGATTGAAGAGAGTGTCACTTATTATTTACCTTCATACATTGGTTATATTGACTTTGAATTCAATTGGAAATAACATTTGGGGTATGCCATGAGAATATGGTGAGTTGGTGCATGTTTTCCTTTTTATCCGAATGTATCGCTTGATTTGCTAGGGACTAGCAAATAGCTAGTTGGGGGGTGTGATTCGGGGTATAAATTGCTTATTTCCCCCCCATTTCTGGGTATTTTATGTGTATATCATATCAATTTTGGCGTTGTTACTTGCATTTTCGTAATATCATGGTTTATTAACGCCTAAACTCATTTTATAAATAAAATACAATTTCTAGTGTCTAATTTTGGCTCCTCTTATTTTTCAGGTACTCCTGGGAATTTTCCAGATTTTCTAGAATTTTTCCAGGATTTTTCTAAGGTTGGAGCTAATTTTGGTGAATTATTGGAGCAATCTGGGCATTTCTGGGAATTTCTGGGAATTATTAAGAGGAAAAAAAACAAGAGAAAAGCCTTACTGGGCCTTGAGGCCCGCGGCCCGCTTCTGAGCGGGCCGCTGCTGCGGATTTTAAATTAAAAAAAAAAATTAAAATGTTTTGACCGCGCAGCGGGCCGGCCCGCTGGCCGGCCCGCTTGCGGATGATTTAATTCCCCCGCAAGCGGGGGAATGCAAGCGGGGGGGCCCAGCGCCCCCCCCATTTTGGCCAATCGCGGGGGGCCACGTGCCCCCCCAATTCCTCAGCCGCTGCGTTTTGTGAGGGGGGCGGAAAATTTAATCCCGCCCCCCACTTTTGCAGAGTATATTTCTGAGGCCCAAATTTGTGGGCGAATGAAAAAACCAGAATTAAGCTTGGGCCTGTGGGAAAATTGTGTTCTGTTTTTCTTGGGCTGAAGTGTTTTGTTTGGGGGATAGTTTTTTTTCTGTTTTTTTGGCTCTTGTTTTTGTTGCCCCTTCTAAAAAGAAAACAACATCTAGGGCTTGAGAGATCAAGGGAGAAAGGGTGAAGCTCAAGGGAGAAGATCAAAGAGGAAGCTTGGGATCTTCTCACAAGGGGGTTTTTTTTGCCTTAAGCTTGTATTTTTTTTTCATATCTCTTGTTGAATCTTGTTACTTGTAAGAACTATTGGATGTTGATTTTGAAATCAAAAATGGTGTCTTTGTTTATGATGAGTGGCTAGTTTTCTTGTGTGTGTTTATGGTGGATTGATGTATGTTGGGCTTAGATATCTCATTTCAAGTATGATTCTAATCTTCCATTGTGGATGAAATATTGAGTTAGGGTTGTTATTGGAACCCTAGTGGGAAATCCAAAGAGAGGCTCATCCTAGTGGATCCTCTCTATTGTGTTTATTGTAAAATTTTCTCATCTGTTTCATTCATTACTTTTCGCACCCAATGTGTTCGATGAAATGCCAAATTATCCGATCTCTCTCTCCTTAGTCGGAGGAGGGATCGTAGTGATTTGAAATGAATTTATAAGCCCGACTACACCAGGAAACCATGAACACTCACACTTCTAATCTTTGTTTGCTATCCTACATTGTTCTTTGTTTGCATGCTTAACAGAAGTTTGTTCTAAAAATTCCCTCAACCAACCCTCACCCCCAAAGGGTGGTATTTCTCACTGCGCTTAAGCTAATTATGACTTTTGTTGATTGTAAGCGAGTTGTCCCCGTGTTCGACCCAAGGCTCACTAGGATTTTTACTACTTGGCGACCTCCTACACTTGGGAGTTAGCGTGCAATCTTTTGTTCACGCCACCTGTGGAATTGGAGCACAAAGCATCTTCGGCAGTCAAAAATCTGAATTTTGACACCAAGAAAGTAGGAAGCCACCGACAACTACAAATGAATGAGCTTGACAAAATCCGGCTCAACGCTTATGAAAATGCCCGGATCTACAAAGAGAAGTTGAAGCGATGGCACGACAAGCGCATATTGAAGAAAGAATTCAAAGAAGGAGACTTAGTTCTCCTAGTCAATTCGATACTGAGGCTCTTTCCCGAAAAGCTCAAGTCCAGGTGGTTAGGACCATACCGGGTCACCAAGGTTTTCCCGCACGGAGCAATTGAGATAATGGGAAGAGATGAACCGTTCAAGGTCAATGGGCAGCGTTTGAAACATTATGCGATCAGCGACCCTGAAATCTCTCCGGTCGGAATCTTAACGACCGATGGCTCACCTACAACCCCTCCGGATCCGAATTGACCACAAAATGAGGAGTCGAGCTATCGACTTTGACCAAGCGCTTCATGGGAGGCAACCCATGTTCTAAACCTTCGTCGTATTTTTAGGATTATTTTTCTTATCTTTGGTGAATAAATTCAACAATGGGGGTTTTCGTTGGGAGACTTAGATCAATTTTTGAATTTGTGCAGGAAATCATCCCCAACCGATCAGGTGATGAATCAATCGATCGGTTGGACCGTGTCTGAAGATGGCTTGTATCAGCGCAACAGCAAACCGATCGTGTGGTATATGAGGCTGACTGGGTGGAAGATCGGGTGACACAGCAGAGCTCTCAGGAATTTTAGAGATTAATTCAACTGATAGGTTGAGCTGGAGCTGTGATCGTGTCGTTGTCCGGGTGAAGTCAACAGTGCTCTCGGGAAAATTGTGAAGTGGCCAACCGATCGGTTGTAAAATCAACCGATTGGTTCACCTGTAGCTGCCTTCCAGCAAGGAATTTTCGAAATTTATCCAACCGATAGGGTGAACCCTCACCCGATCGGTTCGCCTATCCCTTTATACATACTTCCCCTCACTCGACCTCATTCACCCGACTTCCAAATTCCTGTTCGCGCGTTCTCTTTCTCCTTCCTCCAAATCGATCCCCTCCATCGATCCCTACACCCCTAAAATCACACCAACTATTCACGTACTTCCCCACCATCAAAAACCTCCCATCGACCACACTCAACCGCAAATCATCCAAACCCTAAACCTAACCCCCAATTTCGAAATTTCTGATCTTGTTGGATTTGCATGCGGCAGCTTCCCAAATCACTACATTGTACAACAGGGGATAAAGTTTGGAGTATCTAGCTTGGATTGGCATCACTGCTGGGTAACTTCTTTCCAAGTTTTATATTTCACCATTTGTGTGCAGTATTTTGATTTCTGTCCACTTTCTACATTTGCTTTACCATAACTGTGGACACGCTCCCCCGCTCTATCATTCTCCCCCTACTACATTACCATGTCTAGGAAGGGAAAAGAGACTGCCTCATCATCACGGAGACATCCCATATACGGCCCTTTTCCCCATCATTCCTGGGCATTAACCCAACTTCTGAAGAGCAATCTGCACGTTTGCACGCCCTGCTTCATCGCCCCATGCGACCTACCCTTTTCGCTAATTCCCCCACGCTCGAATCTCTCGGACTCTTTAGGGGCGTCAGTAAACTTTTTACCTGCATTGGTTGCGATTTCCTTCTGCGTGCCCACGCCCACACATACCGAAACCTTACACTCGAGTTCCTCAGTTCTCTCGAAGTGTCTGATTGGGGTTTCACTTTCCATGCCTTCAATGGCAATTATTCTATGAACTTTGCCGAGCTTAACAATATTCTGAATTTCCCTCACCCCGATCGTCATGTTGAATGTTCAACTCATGATCGATCAGAAATTTTCTCTTACTTTCGGGACGATGGTGTTTGGCAACGGTTCACCCGGTATACCACCTTTCCATCGGGGGCACTTTCCTCCTATATAATACATCCATGTTACCGCTTCGCCCATTACCTCCTTGCTAACACCATTTTTTCCCGTGTAGATGTTTTTGCGGTATCTAGGGATGAGCTTTTCTTTCTTTATGCCATGTCCCACGACTGGATCCATGGTCATGTCCCTTTGCCCATAAACACCGCCCATTGGATCATCCACGAGATTTTATCTGTTAGCCGCGGAACTTTTGGATCCATCTGCTGTGGTGGGATGATCACTCTTATTGTCAGCTGTGTTCTGAGGCTGCCGCCCGACCTCCTAATTTTACCTGGGTGCAGCCGTATCGATCGCGACTACTTGATCGATATCGGTATGCTCACCCCCTTCGATAAGGAACGTGCAGTCTACCTCTATAGTCCTGACTATGCTCCATTTGCCATCCTCCCACCATCATCTTCTGAGCGAATCCACATTCGCACTTCTCATTTACCGTGGGAGTTCTACCCAGATCCTTGGTATGCCACACTCGTACATTTTCCACCCTTGGAACCTCCCGATTGGCACCCGTGTGTCGGTTCACCCGGTGCCATCATTATCCACCACGATCCACCATTAAATTTCGATCCACCGGTGATCCAGCCCGTTGCCCCTCCTTCTCCTGTCGGCACAGCCTCTCCTTCGTCCTCAGAATATTCCTTCATCCACTATTCCCCACCCTACTCACCATCTCCCTAACATTCTACCGACATCAGCTCAGATTGACTTCCCCCTAGCATATTTCTGAATCACCATGATCATATCATATTGCTAGCATTGTCATGTCCAGCTTGGGTGAAATTGATTTTAATGTGTGTTGTCGTGTAACGTCTTTGTGGTGTTCCTGTTTATATGTGTCGTGCGGATGTGTTTTTGTAACGACCGGTGTTTGTAATAAATATTTTATATGAATAATATTGAATTTCCCATCCTTGTATGTTTTCCTCGATTAAATCCTCACATTTTAGCTTATTAACGCCGTAATTCTAGAGTTAGAACGATCATATAAGTCATAGAATCTTTCCCGAAGCTTCGCGCTTCGTTTCGGCACTTCTGGTGCATCTTAGTTGGTTCACGAAGGAGAACCAACCGACTAGAATGAGATCTAGTTGGTCGGCAATCCTTCATGGACCGACTAGTTCAACGTATTAAAAATAGCTGGGTTACTGTTTGTCGTTAGTCGGTCTAAGTTCAACCTTCGACCGACTAGTTCTCAAACTAGTCGGTCAAGCATTGTACTCAGACCGACTAATTCTGAGTTTCACTGTACAGTAGAGTTACTGTTTGTCGTTAGTCGGTCTAAGAACGATTTCCGACCGACTAGGTTGCAAACTAGTCTGTCAGCTATTGTTCTTCAACCGACTAATTCTTGTATAATCTTTCTTTTTAGTCGGTTAAAATTTTCTCTTCAACCGACTAGTTCATTGATCATTTTCCCAGCCGAGTTACTGTTTACTCTTAGTCGGTCTATGAACACTCACCGACCGACTAGTTTTCAAACTAGTCGGTTGACAAGCCTTCACAGACCGACTAATTCAAAGTTCATTTTTCCTTCAGGAGTTACTGTCTATCTTTAGTCGGTCTAAGAACATCTTTCGACCGACTAGTTTACAAACTAGTCGGTCAGCCATTGTTCTTCAACCGACTAGTTCTATGTTCAGTTTTTCTTCGAAAGTTTTTGGGTTGATCTTTTAGTCGGTCAATGTTGGTCGACCGACCGACTAGTTCTTAAACTAGTCGGTCACCAGTTGTGCTTTGACCGACTAATTTAGTTGACCTGTACAAAAACCTATTCTCGGTTTGCCATTTAGTCGGTCCACGTTAGACGACCGACCGACTAGTTCTTAAACTAGTCGGTCAACCACTCTTCTTTGACCGACTAGTTGACCCCGAAACCCTAGATCTATTTTCCAGCCGTCATTTTATTTTTATTTAATCCGTCAATTCTATCATTCTTCATTCATTCTTCCTGAGCCAAGATCATTCTCAAATCATCCCTAAACTTCCCCAAATCATTTCTTTCATCCTTGGAGGTTCTTGCTCGCCGTATCTCGCGCCGATTACCGATCTAGGTCACCGAGATCCCGTTTTCGGCCATAGTTTCCCGGGCTTGTTCTTCGTCACCAAAACACGATCTGTTTTGGTGTCTTCCATTCGCTACTCTACGGTTAGTAACTTTAATCCTTTAATTGCTTTTAACCCACACCGTAAATTAGAAACCCTAAATTAAAAAAAATGGATTACTAGACATAGGATTCCAATGCAAAACGATTTAGAACTTCCATCTAATCTTTTACTTTGCCATAACAGCGAATTCATCTACCGTAGGACATAGTTCTCGTAACTCACGTCGATCAACAATTCGGTACCAGGCAAGTGAAACTTGCCAACACTTCTTTAGGCCATGTTTTAGGCCAATTCCTTGTACTAGCGTGAAAGAGACTAGATCGTGAAATGATAGCGATCTAGGCGCAACTTTGTTGTAACGACTGCTTTTCATGTATCTGGATTTAATATAATATAATATTTGTTTTGGTGGATTTTCTCCTCATGCGTGGTTTTCGTCTCCGTAGCTTTCGTTTTCGATTGTTTCGTCGTGTTTTCTCGTTTCTTCTTAGGATCGTCGATTTCGAAGTACGTCATTCGTGACGGGCTTCATAACGATCATATCTAACTATTAGATCAAGCCTAGGAGTCTTAGGAATCGATCCCGGGGCCCCGCGCTCCGTATCGGAACTTTTGGTGCTCATTAGCCGGTATAAGAAGGGGCACCGACCGACTAGATGACGATCCAGTCGGTCGGCAATCCTTCTTGGACCGACTAGTTAGCTTTCTAAATTTCTCAGGAGTTACTGTTTGCTCTTAGTCGGTCTAAGAACGTTCATCGACCGACTAGATGCTAAACTAGTCGGTCAGTACTTGTTCATGGACCGACTAACTCTAGAATCCTATTTTCGTTCAGGAGTTACTGTTTACACTTAGTCGGTCTGCGTTGGTCGACCGACCGACTAGTTGCCAAACTAGTCGGTCAGTGGTTGTTCTTTGACCGACTAGTCTGTGTTAAAACCCTAATTTCTGGGCAGCCGCCAGCTCAACCTATAAATACCCAACCCAATCGTTTTCTTCTTCTCCAACACGACCCTAAGCCCTAGTTTCTTCCCCTCCAAGCCCCCATCTTCCTCCAAGCTTCTTTCCTTCAATCCAAACCCTAAATCCATCATCCAATCCATCCATTCCCTCTATCCACCCCTCATCTTCCCCAAAATCTCACCGAAACCCATCAAATCCCCAAAATCCCCCGAAACCCTAGTTTCCCCAAACTTCTCCAATCTTCTCCAGATCTAATCCTAGGGTTCCCCGGAGTGTTTCTTCCGCCTCCTCTCGGTAAGAAATCGATCTACCGTTGTTTTCTTATCTTATTGTAATTTTTATGAAACCCTAATAAAATACTTGTGTTTTGATGATTGTTCCCCATAACAGCGATTTCCCCGTGTTTTGGCATCCGTGTGACGAAGTGGTCGTCATCCCCGGTGCTAGGCAAGTGAAACTTGCCACTTAGGATTTAGGCCATGTTTTAGGCCATTACTCTGCTTTAGCGTAAAAGAGACTAGACGGTGAAATGATAGCCGCCTAGACGCCTATTTGATCTAGTTTGACAATGAAGCTAGATCCGTCACCTCAATTGATCTAGCTTGACAACGAAGCTAGAATCCAACCCATTTAATTGGTTGTTCACGCATATTAAACTGCCATGTTTAAATTCAATTAACGGTACGTGAATATGTTCATATCATTGCATTTTGCCTGTCACGTTTAAATTCAATTAACGGTACGCAATCATTTGTTCATGTCATTGCATAGTGATTAATCATTGTGATTCTGTAGCACACGCTACAAAATTATAATCCTGGCTCGTGTTCCAGAAGCGAGCGTTGGAAACCCCAACGCTCGGATACCGGCTTGGCACCCACTTCCCGTGGGCACAACCCTATGCCAAATACACTTCCTGGCTCGTGATCCAGAAGCGAGCGTTGGAAATCCCAATGCTCGATACACGTAGGGGTGGGGTAAGAGATATGCATCACCAGAGCACGAGATGGCCTGATCCGCCACTCCAGCCTGCAGGCGAAATCTCTAGAGTGTAAGTGAGTAAGAGATATGTGTCACCAGAGCACGAGATGGCCTGATCCGCCACTCCAGCCTGCAGGCGAAATCTCTAGTGTTTAAGTGATTAACAGTGATAAGTGATAAATGATAAGTGATTAGTGATTTGGTAGCTTTTGCTACATTGTGCATGCTTGTCTCCTTTAAACTGCTGCATCATACTTAACTGCCATGTCATTGCTTAATACCATAACTGCTAGGTTGCTAGTTTACCTTTCTTTCGGTTTCCTTGCCCAAGTCTTTTAGACTTGCTGACATGTGCCCCTTTCTCTTTTGGGTGACGCATGTTAGACCCTGAGCCTGAGTTGCTTGCTGAGGGTGAGGTGTTTGCGGACGCCGAGCTTGAGCCCGTGTTTGGCGGGGAGTGCGTGGGCACTGGGACCAGTCCTAGTGTCTCCGTTGTGTTTTACGTTTGTTAGACAGTTGTTTGTTATCGGTGCGTAGCACCTATACTTTGTCGTTGTTGCTTTTGTTGGCCTTGTTCTGGGCCTTGGACTCTTTTCTTTTAGCCTGGTGGCTTTTCTGGTTGTTGGACTTATTTTGATGTTGGACATGTATGAGATGTGAGTTTTTAATTCAAGTCTCTCCTTACATTATTATTGTTGTTCCGTTGTGGTTATAGGGACCTGCTATTGTATTTTATTTACGCTAATCGGGTTTGGGGCTTCACAGCTCCATTCTCGTGCGGACCTTTTCACGTCTCGCCTCCATTTTAGGGAAGCGGGTCGTGACATTTGTGATCTAGCTTGACAACGAAGCTAGATCCGACACCTTGCCATATCATTTATGCATTGATATCTGTCATGTTTAAATTCCTTAACTGTACGCATTTGAATTGTTAACTGACATGCATTACCTCGTACATGTCATCCTAGTTAAACTTGCATCGTAGCACACGCTACACTACTTGTACAATCCATGTTTCCGTGTTACCAGCTAGGCACCCGTTATGCGGGCATAACCATACGCCATCCGTGTTAAAACACTTCCTGGCTCGTGATCCAGAAGCGAGCATTCCGTGTTTGGGGGTAATGCCCTGGCTCGACACACGTGGAGAGGTAGGGATAAACGGTCACTTGAGTGTAAGAGTTGGCCCGTACAGCCACTCTAGCCAAAGGACGGAATCTTGATTCGGAGTGAATATTGCATATTTAACCCCCTTATTAGTCCTATTTTGTGCACATATGATGCTTAATTTATCTCTAATACATTCGTATTTTTCTCATCATCATTTATTAGAGAAATTACTCTATTTGTGTACAAAACGTGAATTTGATTGTGTATTTCTGCATTTTTATATTTTTCCTAGCATCGTCTCGATCTCACGATTCCAACGACTATTTATTTGTATTTTTCTGAGATCTGTGCTAATTTCTATGAATTTTTGAATGCAGAATACCATTTATTGGAATTAAAATAAGTTTGCACGAATCTTGGCGCAAGCGGTGGCAGCATCAGAGCCGTTCCTGCTCAGATCCGACGGCGCACGACGAGCAGCAACGTGGATTTTTGGAGGCCGTTCGATCGCGATCGAACGGCCAAGAACGAACGAAGATCGCAGCAAGCGGAGCGGCGTTTAGAGGGGCTACGTGGCGCGATCTCAGGAGTTGGCCGCTCGAACGAATGGTTGCGAGGCGCAGCGGAGTAGCATCCGTTGGATGATCATCCAACAGACGAAAACGAATCCCGATCGAATTCGTATTGCAGAGGATCATGCGAATAATCGAGCGACGTGGCGCGTCGTGATCCGTTGATTTTCTCATCCAACGGCCATGAATAGATCATTCGAAGATGAAGGCGGTACCGGGCGCAGACCCGTTTAGATGGCCACGTGTCGGCTCCACGTCCGATCCCGCATTGATCGGACGGCTACAAATTGATCCGACGATTGGGTCGGGTTTTGAGCGCTAATGGGTTTGGTTTTTGAACCCGTTAAGCCCCCAAACCCGCAATGCTAATATATAAGCGTATTCTAGGGTTTTTGGGGGTATTCTGGCGTATTTTGGGACTTTTGGAGCGGCTACTGTGCGTATTTCTCCAGGGGAAAATTCTCAAAAATCCCAGAGGCTATTCTTCTACTTTCCAGGGAGTTTTGGGTTCTAAAGTGGAGATTTGGTGACAATTTCTTGAACTTATACCCCGTATTAGGTGTATTTCTTTGTATTTGGCTAGTATAACGCTGTATTTGGCTATCAAATCTGATTGTTTTTGCACCATGCGTGGCTAAGATCTTTGTGCTATGGTTGTGAAGTAATTAGGAGTATTTAATTGATGAATTTCATGTCTTTAGCCCTATTATAATGTCCAAATTGCTAGTAATGTTGATTTCTACAACGTATTTGTGGGTATTTGCTTATTGTCGATATTATTCATGTTCCCTATGGTTAGGCCCTGACAAGGCTAGCCAATTTATGTTCACTAATCTGAACTTATTATTGCTTTTATCGTTTAATGAAATCAATGTTGCTAGTGATACGTATACGGCTATTTTGACTAGTTTTCATCGTTTCATCTTCCGACGCCTTCACGCCCTGACCGGGTGAAGCGTTGAGTTATATAAAAGACATAATATTTCAGCGATTATTAACTCCTAATGAACTCACAACCGTAGCACAGCCACTTTATATGTGTCGGTGTTGACGTAGTTAGGGTGTCGTGATTATTGATTTCTATATCTTTTCGCCCTATTTTAATTGTATAATTCTTTGGCACGTTTCTATATGCTTGATCGCCGTACTTTCCGACGTTCTCGTGCCCTGACCAGACGAAACGTTGAGTTATAGAAAAGGTATTGATAATCATTGGTTGCACACACCCTAACGAAATCAAACCCAACACAAACTCCCCATACTTGTACCCCTACCAGAGTCACCGTAAATATCGTAGGATTTTCATTTCTTATTACATACTCTTGATCCTATATCTTTGTATTCGATAGGTGGTTGGTTAATATCGTATTATTACTATTTTCAGATTGACGATCGTAGTTTTGCAGGTCAGTTATCCCGCGGATTCGATACCTGGACTCACCAGGATATTACTTGCACGATCTCCTGCGCTTGGGAGTAGTTCTCACATCATTTGAGACGAGGCAAGTTTTTGAGACCAGGATATTACTTGCACGATCTCCTGCGCTTGGGAGTAGTTCTCACATCATTTGAGACGATGCAACGTCGATTAAATCCTACATTAAAAGAGGTTGTTAAGGGGGAGATTCTTAAGTTACTTGCTCAAAAACTTGCCTCTCTCAAAACAATGTGAGCTTTACTCCCAAGTGCAGGAGATCGTGCAAGTAGTACCTGGAGAGTCCAGAGTCGAATCCTCGGGACAAGTCGACCTGAGATAACACAAATTCAAATAATCAAATAAAATATACGGTTAAGAAAACAACCACCTTTGTGAAGATGAAGAATAGTGTAATGATTTGTAGCAAAGAAAGTGGTTCCTAAAAGTATTACGGTATCACGAAAGTTTGGTATTCGATGAGACAAGTATGCTACGGTTGTGAGTTCATTAGGAGTTTATAGTTGCTGAAATTACACGTCTTTTAATATCACACAATGCTTCACCCGGTCAAGGTGTGAAAGCGTCGGAAGATAAATCGATGAAAACTAGTCAAAATAGCCTTAAACGTATTACTCGCAATGTTGATCTCATTAAACAATAATCGCAGCGAAAAGTTCAGATTAGAGAACACGAATTAGCTAGTCTTGTCAGGGCCTAGCCATAGGGCACATCAATAATATCGATTGTCACGCCCCGCTTCCCAAAAAGGGCGGAGGCGGTGGCGTGACTAGGCCCGCTTAGGCCAGAGCTGTAAAGCTCGGACCCAATAAGCGTCTATGTGGTGCTCCAAGATGAAGGAATAGGTCCCTGCAGGTTAGTACAGAACAACAAAAGTACTAAAAGAGATGCATTCATTTTATTCCACAGATATCTAGAAAAGAACAGAGAGTCTAAACAAAAGCCAACACGGCTACAAAACAACTGGAGTAAACTAATGGTGCAAGCACCCAACCTTAACAGAAAGTAAACGGTGCTACGCACCCAACTAAACTGCAGTGAACCTCTGAATCAGCAACGTGAAGATCCCTAGCTCTGGTCCTCCTCGGGCACGTACTCTGGGTCTGCGTCCTCCGGCTCTGCGTACTCTGGCTCCACACCTGACGTACAGCACCAAAAGAAAGGAACTGTACGTCAGGTAAAGTCTACAAAAGAGGTCAGACTCTACTGCAAGTGTACCGAACTATTAACAATGGTTTACTGGTTGATTAGCATGCTGGGGTTATAACAGAGTAACGCAACAGGAAGTAACGCAGCAGGAAAGTAAAGTGTAGCAAGCAGTAGTCGTAGCGTGTGTCACCAACTACGGGACTAGCCTAACCGGTGTCAAGACAAGACATGACAAGACGAAGCATGACAAGACGAAACGTGACAGGACAGGACAAGACAAGACAAGACAATTGTGACAAGAAGGGTTCACGCCTTTCGGTTCGAGGGGGATCAGACCCTCTCCCCGTGCGCACGCTCAACCCTACCCCAAACCCCAGAACTCAGGACAAGACAATATAGGGCCACTCACTCTGCTAGGTGAGTGCCTCTATCCCCACGGTCGGTAGCGTATCGTTCACTCTGCTAGGTGAGCGACAAACGCCTCGTAGGTGAAACCGTAGAACTGTATAGGACCACTCACTCTGCTAGGTGAGAGTCTCTATCCTCTCGGTCTGTTGGGACACTCACTCTGCTAGGTGGGTGCCGAGCTTCCCGTAAGTGTTCCGTAACATAGACCACCTACTCTACTAGGTGAGCGTCTCATTGCCCACAGGCTACACAAGACACGACGTGCAAGATGTTCATGACATGGCAAGGCAGAGTTGTTCTAGGGTGTCCACACACACGCACACGCAGAAGAAACCTATAGTAGCAGTTGTTGTTGATTCTAGGGTGTCCACACACACGCACACACAGGATAACCCTACGGTGTCAAAAGTTGTTGTTGTTGCGCTTAGACTTCGTCGTCAAGTCTAAGTCGTCAGGGATGTCCCGGACGCTATCATTTCACATCCGGTTCTCTTTGTTCACAGTTTAATAGTTCTAACAGTCTAAGGCCTAGGCACGGCCGAAAGAGCAAGTGAGTACACTTGCCTGCGGTGGCGAGTGTGTCGTCTGTCCGGGTCGTCTCGTCCAGTCGTCGCGTCTGCGGTAGTCCGTCTGAAACAGGTCACGACGACAGTGTCAGGTCGCGATTTTCATCAAGTCCTATTAGGGTTTGTTTCTAGGTTATCGGGTCTACCCTAATCATCAAAGTCACGTTTTGGTGTTTATCATCCTAGATCGACCACTACCCTATATGCACAGAAAAATTTGTCCGATGGTCGATTTCTACAGTGAGCAGCGTTTTACTGATGCGGAAAGGTAAATTTAATTATTGTCGTCCAGTTTTAGTTAAGGTTCAGTTTGCTACGGTGTGGGTTTCGCTACGAGTAGAGGGATACCAACCTCGTTTGACGGTCATACGTGAATCGGCGTCGGATCTGGAAACATCAACGGAACGCGTCGCCTCCGCTCCCGGAATGCCTGATCGATGCGATTCTCAGTATCCAGGTGGTAATAGCGAGATGTACAATTTATCTGCAACATTGGGTATATGATATTAAGCTAAGCATGATCAAATTGAATGAAACATCATTAAGCCTAACTGTCGCTTTTAATACTGGATATCTATATATATACCTAACCCACTAACCAACTTTAAAAATAAAGCTACTATATAATAATATCTTATCACTATCTTATATACTACAAGCTGAAAATGTACTAACTGTTTATAGATCATGGCTCTGGTAAGTTAATCAAATTGACCTATCAATATTTCCATTTCGGTATACCCAATTCTATCATAGGATATTGTTCATAAAAAGCTATTATTAATGCATGCACAACTCACAGTTTTGCACGCTCACCCGCTGTGTCACTTGCAGAAGGGTGAGTGGCTTCTAGCGATGAGCAGAGGCGGTTGATTGGGGAGGCAGCATAGCTGGAGGAGAGGGCTCCACCGATGATCTGGGAGGTGGCGAGGGAACGGTGCAGCGACAATGACCGTTCGGTGGTCTGGGCGGTCAGCAGTAGCGGGAAAGAGCTAAGGGGGGGTGGTCGCCGGCCAGTGCACAGCTGAGGCGATCTCGCAGGAGAGCCTGCGGTGGCAGGGTTTTACGGGCTTGCTCGCTGGTCGGAGGCGGGCTGAGTGGGAGGAGGCGCGGTGAAGAAAGCGACTGGGGCGATCGGGGATGGCTGCTCGGAGGAGATCGGAAGTAGGGGCCGCCGGCGGGGTTCGCGGGTGTTCGGGGTTGACGAGGAGGCGTCGGGGATCAGCGGCGATCGGAAAGCGACGTACGCGGTGGTCGGACGTCGCTGCGTTGCCGGGCAGCGGTGGGAAGAAGCCGCAGCCACACCGGCTGTCGTTCTTCGCGAGGGGTGCCGAGCGGTCGCCGGCGACGGCTCACTGCGGCTGCGCGAAAGGTCTCGCCGGCGGAGCGGTTGGCTGCGGTCGTGGCGGTCGACGGGTCGAGAGCGAGAGAGCTGATGGAGGGAGGAAGGGAAAGTCTCGGGGCTTGTGTTTTCATGCGGCGGCTGACAAAAATAACCCAACCCTAAGTCTGTGGTTGCACGTGAAGAGGTATAAATGGGTAGGGTTTCTAATAATTAATTTTTGATATATAACTATATGATTTTTGGTTAAGTATGATAGGGTAGGGGATAGACGAGGTACAACTTGGGGGAAGTCTAGGGGTCAATAGAGTAGGCAGTTTAGGAAAGATTCTTGTGCAAATAATTTGGGATATAGCCAGATTTGGCTAATCAAATTTGAATTTCGAAATTGATCAGGGCAAATCAACGGTCCAGATTTCTCCGAGCGATATCTTTCAATCCGGGCGTCGGAAAAATAATCCGAAAATACCGGGGCGATCGTGGAGACAAGACGCACAGATCTACGGAGCCTGATCGTGCATAACGCCTACCAAAAATTTACGTAAAATTGGAAGCGGCATTTTGAGCCAATTGACTAAAACGCCTCCATCGTTCAAAGTCGTTTCGCGAGAAAACGAGCCGTGAAAGACGTTCCCAAAAATTACTATAAAATTCAACACCCCAAAACGATTGCAACGGCATATCGCATCACATAAGCCGGAGCTCAGAACTAGCCAAATAAATTACGTGCACGATAAAGCACGTGCACGCAGAAAATACGAACGGTCGGAAAGCGACCGTTACATTCTACCCATCTTAGAAATGATTCCGTACTCGGAATCACTCATACTAAGACTAATTACAAAATTTATAAATACCTAAGCTTATAACTCCTATCCTCCACTCCATGATCTCTGATCATTAAAACTTCAATATCGTTCCTCCAATAATCCATCATAATCCCTTTCTTTTCACTGGGCAAAGACACGACTAAACCCACCTCCTAATACTTAGCTATAGACCCATCACTACTGTTCGAATTTCCAACTCCAAGTTCTCCCAAAAATAATAATCATCTTCTCAAACCATACCACTCCGCTAAACATCATCGCTCAATAACATCTTTTAAATTCCTCAATCTCTTTCAATATTAATAATCGCTGAAAGGATGTTCTAGTCAATCACCAATCCAAGACAAAAACTTTGTCGATCTTATAATACCTCCGCAAACCAACATTCTCCGTGTCTTCAATATATTCTTGTCATATCTTCCCATAATTTATCCGCCAATAAATTTGGACTACCAAGATCACATCTCCTCCCACTCACTATAACTAATCCCAACCGATACTAAGTCCACCTACCTAACCATTCATCCATCTCAACACGTCGTGTTACTCCCAATGTCTTCTCATGTCCACTCAACAATCAGTCTTAATGATAAAAAAACTCTACTCAATCTCATGATCGCCCTACTCATACTATACCTCCATAGTCACTCCTATTTACCACTCGTCCAATTTTCAGGTCGATTAAGTACTCACCTCACTGTGTCTAATCTCATTCGTTCCGAGTCCCCATCAAGTCCGTCGCACATTGGTATCATTAATAAGTCTTAGTCGCCTCATTCTTTTCATCCAAAGTATTCTGATCTAATATCCTTGTTTATTCAAAACCAACTAATCATCGATACAACATATCTCATCTCACTCTGAGCCTACCCGTAAACATAACCCTATAACAAAATATCTAGTACTAACAGCATCATAGCAATAAAAATATAACACTCCCGAAGAGGGAAAGAAAAGAAAATTTAAGGGATAAGACATATTTTAAAACATTAGAAAAGAACGTGTGGAGTTGTGATATTGGATGAGGGAAGGTAGGTGGGTTGTGATCTTTGTGAGCTAAACCCCAAAACATTAAAGGTTTGATTTGAAGGGAACAAAAGTTTTGAAACATACATAAGCAGCCAAAAATAAGCTAAACTATAATATGAAAGATTCAAAACTATGGAGTTACCTGCAACGACGCCATCTGTTGCTGGCATGACATATGCTCCACGGACAACAGCTCCTCTCTGGGTAGGGGCAGGTGCTCCGCCCTCAGCATGGCGATACCTCGGGCAATCTACAAAGGCGTGTGTGGCAGCTCCACATGCCAGACACAAACCCAGCTTCTTCCTGCAAGTGTTCTGCTGATGCCCTGGCTTGCCGCAGAAGTGGCATGGTCCCTTATTCTGACTCTGCATAGGTGCTCCTGACCTCTTGAAAGGCACTGTCCGAACTGGTCCCACCATCGGCCTAGCAGGCGGTCGATACTGCTCCATGGGACGCTTCCCCTTATCAGTTGGAGAGTCAGGTAGGAGTGAAATAATCTCATGATTCTTCGCAGCATCTATCACCTCCCTCATAGTCGTGAAATTTGCCGAAGACATAGAAGCCTGAATCTTCGGACGCAATCCCTGACGAAAGCGATCAGCTCGCTTCTCCTCCTTCCTTACCATATGCGGAGCAAAACGACTCAGCATCTCGAACTCAGCTTCATACTCCTCGACAGTCATATCCCCTTGCTTCAGGTCTATAAACTTGCTCAACAGCTCCCTCCTGGCAGACTTGGTGAAATACTTATCCTTAAACATCGAGCGGAAGGTCTTCCACTCCACTGGCTTCAGCAGGCGCCTCTCCTCAATGCGCCACCAGTTCCTGGCATTCTCTGTCAACTGAATCTTTGCTATCTCCACTCGGGTATCATCAGGAATCTTCGCAGCAACTAACTTCTCCTCCGTGCTCTGGATCCACTCGTCAGCAGCTAGGGGTCCTTCTTTCCCAGAAAATGTCCTCGGCTGAAGCTCATTGAACTGCTTCACTCCTGAAGCGGCTCGAGGGGTAGGCGGTGGCGGTGGTGGTGCAACCGGGGGAGTCTGGGCAGCACGCTGGGACTGCTGAACCAACTGACGCTACACATCCAGCATCTCTCTCATCACGCCCAGAAATTGACGAAACTCGCCACTTCGTCCATCCATGGTCCCGTCAGATGAAGGTTCGTCTCGAGCTCCACGTCCTCTTACCATCCTAATGACAGGGAAAAGAAAAAGAAACACAGCTTAGACTCATACATATTCCTGAATGGAAAGAATGAATGTTAATACTTCTATCGTTCCGAACTTTTGCAGAAAAAGGACCTGCATGGGCCACCACTAAAACCTGTCACGTCCCGCTTCCCAAAAAGGGCGGAGGCGGTGGCGTGACTAGGCCCGCTTAGGCCAGAGCTGTAAAGCTCGGACCCAATAAGCGTCTATGTGGTGCTCCAAGACGAAGGAACAGGTCCCTGCAGGTTAGTACGGAACAACAAAAGTACTAAAAGAGATGCATTCATTTTATTCCACAGATATCCAGAAAAGAACAGAGAGTCTAAACAAAAGCCAACACGGCTACAAAACAACTGGAGTAAACTAATGGTGCAAGCACCCAACCTAAACAGAAAGTAAACGGTGCTACGCACCCAACTAAACTGCAGTGAACCTCTGAATCAGCAACGTGAAGATCCCTAGCTCTGGTCCTCCTCGGGCACGTACTCTGGGTCTGCGTCCTCCGGCTCTGCGTACTCTGGCTCCACACCTGACGTACATCACCAAAAGAAAGGAACTGTACGTCAGGTAAAGTCTACAAAAGAGGTCAGACTCTACTGCAAGTGTACCGAACTATTAACAATGGCTTATTGGTTGATTAGCATGCTGGGGTTATAACAGAGTAACGCAACAGGAAGTAACGCAGCAGGAAAGTAAAGCGTAGCAAGCAGTAGTCGTAGCGTGTGCCACCAACTACGGGACTAGCCTAACCGGTGTCAAGACAAGACATGACAAGACGAAGCATGACAAGACGAAACGTGATAGGACAGGACAAGACAAGACAAGACAATTGTGACATGAAGGGTTCACGCCTTACGGTTCGAGCGGGATCAGACCCTCTCCCCGTGCGCACGCTCAACCCTACCCCAAACCCCAGAACTCAGGACAAGACAATATAGGGCCACTCACTCTGCTAGGTGAGTGCCTCTATCCCCACGGTCGGTAGCGTATCGCTCACTCTGCTAGGTGAGCGACAAACGCCTCGTAGGTGAAACCGTACAACTATATAGGACCACTCACTCTGCTAGGTGAGAGTCTCTATCCGCTCGGTCTGCTGGGACACTCACTCTGCTAGGTGGGTGCCGAGCTTCCTGTAAGTGTTCCGTAACAAAGACCACCCACTCTACTAGGTGAGCGTCTCATTGCCCATAGGCTACACAAGACACGACGTGCAAGATGTTCATGACATGGCAAGGCAGAGTTGTTCTAGGGTGTCCACACACACGCACACGCAGAAGAAACCTATAGTAGCAGTTGTTGTTGATTCTAGGGTGTCCACACACACGCACACACAGGATAACCCTACGGTGTCAAAAGTTGTTGTTGTTGCGCTTAGACTTCGTCGTCAAGTCTAAGTCGTCAGGGATGTCCCGGACGCTATCATTTCACGTCCGGTTCTCTTTGTTCACAGTTTAATAGTTCTAACAGTCTAAGGCCTAGGCACGGCCGAAAGAGCAAGTGAGTACACTTGCCTGCGGTGGCGAGTGTGTCGTCTGTCTGGGTCGTCTCGTCCAGTCGTCGCGTCTGCGGTAGTCCGTCTGAAACAGGTCACGACGACGGTGTCAGGTCGCGATTTTCATCAAGTCCTATTAGGGTTTGTTTCTAGGTTATCGGGTCTACCCTATTCGTCAAAGTCATGTTTTGGTGTTTATCAGCCTAGATCGACCACTACCCTATATGCACAGAAAAATTTGTCCGATGGTCGATTTCTACAGTGAGCAGCGTTTTACTGATGCGGAAAGGTAAATTTAATTCTTGTCGTCCAGTTTTAGTTAACGTTCGGTTTGCTACGGTGTGGGTTTCGCTACGAGTAGAGGGATACCAACCTCGTTTGACGGTCATACGTGAATCGGCGTCGGATCTGGAAACATCAACGGAACGCGTCGCCTCCGCTCCCGGAATGCCTGATCGATGCGATTCTCAGTATCCAGGTGGTAGTAGCGAGATGTACAATTTATCTGCAACATTGGGTATATGATATTAAGCTAAGCATGATCAAATTGAATGAAACATCATTAAGCCTAACTGTCGCTTTTAATACTGGATATCTATATATATACCTAACCCACTAACCAACTTTAAAAATAAAGCTACTGTATAATAATATCTTATCACTATCTTATATACTACAAGCTGAAAATGTACTAACTGTTTATAGATCATGGCTCTGGTAAGTTAATCAAATTGACCTATCAATATTTCCATTTCGGTATACCCAATTCTATCATAGGATATTGTTCATAAAAAGCTATTATTAATGCATGCACAACTCACAGTTTTGCACGCTCACCCACTGTGTCACTTGCAGAAGGGTGAGGGGCTTCTAGCGATGAGCAGAGGCGGTTGATTGGGGAGGCAGCACAGCTGGAGGAGAGGGCTCCACCGATGATCTGGGAGGTGGCGAGGGAACGGTGCAGCGACAATGACCGTTCGGTGGTCTGGGCGGTCAGCAGTAGCGGGAAAGCGCTGAGGGGGGGTGGTCACCGGCCAGCGCACAGCTGAGGCGATCTCGCAGGAGAGCCTGCGGTGGCAGGGTTTTACGGGCTTGCTCGCTGGTCGGAGGCGGGCTGAGTGGGAGGAGGCGCGGCGAAGAAAGCGACTGGGGCGATCGGGGATGGCTGCTCGGAGGAGATCGGAAGTAGGGGCCGCCGGCAGGGTTCGCGGGTGTTCGGGGTTGACGAGGAGGCGTCGGGGATCAGCGGCGATCGGAAAGCGACGTACGCGGTGGTCGGACGTCGCTGCGTTGCCGGGCAGCGGCGGGAAGAAGCCGCAGCCACACCGGCTGTCGTTCTTCGCGAGGGGTGCCGAGCGGTCACCGGCGACGGCTCACTGCGGCTGCGTGAAAGGTCTCGCCGGCGGAGCGGTTGGCTGCGGTCGTGGCGGTCGACGGGTCGAGAGCGAGAGAGCTGATGGAGGGAGGAAGGGAAAGTCTCGGGGCTTGTGTTTTCATGCGGCGGCTGACAAAAATAACCCAACCCTAAGTCTGTGGTTGCACGTGAAGCGGTATAAATGGGTAGGGTTTCTAATAATTAATTTTTGATATATAACTATATGATTTTTGGTTAAGTATGATAGGGTAGGGGATAGACGAGGTACAACTTGGGGGAAGTCTAGGGGTCAATAGAGTAGGCAGTTTAGGAAAGATTCTTGTGCAAATAATTTGGGATATAGCCAGATTTGGCTAATCAAATTTGAATTTCGAAATTGATCAGGGAAAATCAACGGTCCAGATTTCTCCGACCGATATCTTTCAATCCGGGCGTCGGAAAAATAATCCGAAAATACCGGAGCGATCGTGGAGACAAGACGCACAGATCTACGGAGCCTGATCATGCGTAACGCCTACCAAAAATTTACGTAAAATTGGAGGCGGCGTTTTGAGCCAATTGACTAAAACGCCCCCATCGTTCAAAGTCGTTTCGCGAGAAAACGAGCCGTGAAAGACGTTCCCAAAAATTACTATAAAATTCAACACCCCAAAACGATTGCAACGGCATATCGCATCACATAAGCCGGAGCTCAGAACTAGCCAAATAAATTACGTGCACGATAAAGCACGTGCACGCAGAAAATACGAACGGTCGGAAATCGGCCGTTACATCGATAGTAAGCAAATACCCATCAAATACGTTGTAGAAATCAACATTACTAGCAATTTGGACGTGATAATAGGGCTAAAGACATGAAATTCATCAACTACATACTCCTAACTACATCACAACCATAGCATACTTGTCTCATCGAATACCAAACTTTCGTGATACCGTAATACTTTTAGGAACCACTTTCTTTGCTACAAATCCTTACTCTATTCTTCATCTTCACAAAGCTGGTTGTTTTCTTAACCGTATATTTTATTTGATTAGTTGAATTTGTGTTATCTCAGGTCGACTTGTCCCGAGGATTCGACTCTGGACTCTCCAGGTACTACTTGCACGATCTCCTGCGCTTGGGAGTAAAGCTCACATTGTTTTGAGAGAGGCAAGTTTTTGGCGCCGTTGCCGAGGACAACAGTACTTGCAATCTACGATTTCAATTCGTTTGGAGGAACATTCGGTGAGATCCTTCCATCTTATAGTCTAGGATTTTTTATTTTATTTTTTTTCTTTTTTGTTTTCTTTTTAAGAATGGAGTATATGGAATACATGAAATTCTATTGCACGAACAATTTGTATGATGCAGAATATGATAAGGCACACCAACATAGGATGGAGAAGCTCAAGATCGTTGGTTTTAATCAGACTAATTGTGAAACTTTCTTTCAGGCCTGGAGGAGGTTCACAGACATAATATCGAGCTATCCGCAGCATGGGTTTACGAAGAAAGAACTTATGGAGTCCTTCCTAGGTGGACTACGACCACAGCTGCAGGAATTCTTGGGAGTCATGACGCCGAAAGAGGCGTGGAAGTACATGGAGTCTTTACAAGAGAACGAAGAAATCATGAAAGAGACTTCATAGTACGATTCAACGGAGCCTTCAAGCCTTGATCAAGGAGAGTAAACCGTAGACGTACCTTTGCAACACTTGAAAGAGGAAGTTCCACTGCTTATTCAGACACAGGAGGCCACGTCCCACCAATTCAAAGAGAAATTCCTCGCTCGGAGTCGGCAGATTCAGCAATCTATTGAAAACCTTAAGCTGATTTCCACCTGCATAGAAGAAAATAATTCGTTTGAAATTCAATTTCCAAAATCTAATTTGATTTCATCTTCTATTGCAGGTACATCGAGCGAGCCATGTCACGGTGAAGTCACGAATGAAAGCATTGACATGGCAGGAAGTGTGTGCAAAGTAGAGGATGAGCGAGCAATTTTGGATGAACAGGAGGAGGAGACTGCTAGGGACATTGGTTTAAAGAATATCGCTATGGAGCCCGAACCATTCCCTTCCCCAGTTTTCTCCCAAAATCATTTACCCCTCTCCACAATGACTGAGCATCATACCGAGCGTAGTGCACATTTTTCAGGGAGTAGACATCACCAAGCTTTATTTTATTTCACTTATTTTGATGACTACGTTTGGAATATTTTCATTAGAAAAGATTTAAAACTAAATTGGATTGACGTGACTCATCTCTTGCAGGATACAGGTGACCAGATTATAGAGATGCTGGGAGTTACGTTGCTGGAGTCCAATTTAACCTTTGGAGGAAGAATACTCGCTGAGGAGCGCAAGGAACAAATTGAACAACTTCCTCCACCATTAAAGATTCAGGATCCGCCATTTGATCACGGTGTGTTCTTTCCAGTAGTGTAGATTTTTATATGCTTTCTAGGATGCTTGCTTGAATAAACTCGTACCCCCTTTCGACATTGAGGACAATGTCCATCTTTAGTTGGGGGGTGTGTATGAGACCTTAGGAATTTTTTTTGGAAATGCATGGCATAAGGAAAGAATGAACCACCAAATCTCATCATTTATAACCTCCCTTTTGTTCCTCAAATGCGGGTGATTAGGCGTTAATTGAGTTCTAAAAAATTGTTTATGGCTGGAATTAATTTTTTTTTCTTCATGGAATTGCTCGTTAATATGCTATTCATGAAAAATTTTCAATTGCCATGATTAATATCTCGAAATAGTTTGAATTTATTTCATGCATGATAATGTGATGAAAAAGCTTGAGTATACGCGATTTTTTTGAAAAGTCTTCAAGTTGAAGAATAATTTGGCCTTGGTTATTGATGTTTATATTCAAAGAATGGGTGTTGAGTTGCTTACAAAGAAAAAAGAGAAAAAGATGAAGAAGAGAAAAGAAAAAAATGAAGAAAAATGAATGAAATGAATGAATGAAGTATGTCACTAATAAATAACTTGGTTGGCTCGAGTAGTACAGTCCGAGGGGTCCTTTTTGGCCTAATGCCCTGTTATCGTCTGATGTGGGAGCCATTGACAGGAAACTCACTCATTTGATGGAGCGATCCAAGTTATACTTTTTTTCTGCAAATGTTGCTTGATGCGCGTTATGCAGAACCAATAAAAGAAAAGAAATGGTGAATACAGTGAGCAACTTCAATACCCATGATTTGAATGATCTTTTTGAGATGCCAATTCCTTGGAAACAAGAAAACTAGAGAAAAACGACGTGTTATACTTTCTCTTGCGCAAAACGATGCTTGTATGTTATTTATTCATACTAAATTAGAGAAAACATCATGTGATTGATCTTGGTCATGGATGTGTATATTGATAGTCAAGATCATGTTGGAAAGCGTATTGTTGAGCCACGCCATAAGCGGTTGATAGAATTAATTTTTATTTGATCATCCGTATTTATCGCTCTTTTTGCTAGGGACTAGCAAAACGCTAGTTGGGGGGTGTGATTCGGAGTGAATATTGCATATTTAACCCCCTTATTAGTCCTATTTTGTGCCCATATGATGCTTAATTTATCTCTAATACATTCGTATTTTTCTCATCATCATTTATTAGAGAAATTACTCTATTTGTGCACAAAACATGAATTTGATTATGTATTTCTGCATTTTTATATTTTTCCTAGCATCGTCTCGATCTTACGATTCCAACGACTATTTATTTATATTTTTCTGAGATCTGTGCTAATTTCTATGAATTTTTGAATGCAGAATACCATTTATTGGAATTAAAATAAGTTTGCACGAATCTTGGCGCAAGCGGTGGCAGCATCAGAGCCGTTCCTGCTCAGATCCGACGGCGCACGACGAGCAGCAACGTGGATTTTTGGAGGCCGTTCGATCGCGATCGAACGGCCAAGAACGAACGAAGATCGCAGCAAGCGGAGCGGCATTTAGAGGGGCTACGTGGCGCAATCTCAGGAGTAGGCCGCTCGAACGAACGGTCGCGAGGCGCAGCGGAGTAGCATCCGTTGGATGATCATCCAACGGACGAAAACGAATCCCGATCGAATTCGTATTGCAGAGGAGCGTGCGAATAATCGAGCGACGTGGCGCGTCGTGATCCGTTGATTTTCTCATCCAACGGCCATGAATAGATCATTCGAAGATGAAGGCGGTAACGGGCGCAGACCCGTTTAGATGGCCACGTGTCGGCTCCACGTCCGATCCCGCATTGATCGGACGGCTACAAATTGATCCGACGATTGGGTCGGGTTTTGAGCGCTAATGGGTTTGGTTTTTGAACCCGTTAAGCCCCCAAACCCGCAATGCTAATATATAAGCGTATTCTAGGGTTTTTGGGGGTATTCTGGCGTATTTTGGGACTTTTGGAGCGGCTACTGTGCGTATTTGTCCAGGGGAAAATTCTCAAAAATCCCAGAGGCTATTCTTCTACTTTCCAGGGAGTTTTGGGTTCTAAAGTGGAGATTTGGTGACAATTTCTTGAACTTATACCCCGTATTAGGTGTATTTCTTTGTATTTGGCTAGTATAACGCTGTATTTGGCTATCAAATCTGATTGTTTTTGCACCATGCGTGGCTAAGATCTTTGTGCTATGGTTGTGAAGTAATTAGGAGTATTTAATTGATGAATTTCATGTCTTTAGCCCTATTATAATGTCCAAATTGCTAGTAATGTTGATTTCTACAACGTATTTGTTGGGTATTTGCTTATTGTCAATATCATTCATGTTCCCTATGGTTAGGCCCTGACAATGCTAGCCAATTTATGTTCACTAATCTGAACTTATTATTGCTTTTATCGTTTAATGAAATCAATGTTGCTAGTGATACGTATACGGCTATTTTGACTAGTTTTCATCGTTTCATCTTCCGACGCCTTCACGCCCTGACCGGGTGAAGCGTTGAGTTATATAAAAGACATGATATTTCAGCGATTATTAACTCCTAATGAACTCACAACCGTAGCACAGCCACTTTATATGTGTCGGTGTTGACGTAGTTAGGGTGTCGTGATTATTGATTTCTATATCTTTTCGTCCTATTTTAATTGTATAATTCTTTGGCACGTTTCTATATGCTTGATCGCTGTACTTTCCGACGTTCTCGTGCCCTGACCGGACGAAACGTTGAGTTATAGAAAAGGTATTGATAATCATTGGTTGCACACACCCTAACGAAATCAAACCCAACACAAACTCCCCATACTTGTATCCTTACCAGAGTCACCGTAAATATCGTAAGATTTTCATTTCTTATTCCATACTCTTGATCCTATATCTTTGTATTCGATAGGTGGTTGGTTAATATCGTATTATTACTCTTTTCAGATTGACGATCGTAGTTTTGCAGGTCAGTTGTCCCGCGGATTCGATACCTGGACACACCAGGATATTACTTGCACGATCTCCTGCGCTTGGGAGTAGTTTTCACATCATTTGAGACGAGGCAAATCTCTGTGCATGACGTGATTACAATTCCAGTACTTGTCTTTTACTTGTTTACTTGCCATGCCATGTCATTTGTCATTTTATATCCATGTCATACTTTACTTTAGAACTGCTAGGTTGCTTTACTTTTTATAGTTTCCTTGCACAAGTCTTTTTAGACTTGCTGACATGTACCCCTTCTCTTGGGTGACGCATGTTAGTTCCTGAGTCAGAGACAGTTGCGGAGGGTGACGAGTTCGTGGAGTTCGTGCCCGAACCTGTTGGTGACGTGGAGTACGAGGACATCGGTGATCAATATTAGAGATCTTCTGTAATTTTCTTTGTTAGCTGTGGTTGTCGGTGAGTAGCACCGTTTTGTTAGACTCTGTTGGCCATGCTAGGCCTTTTGCTTTTGACTCTTTTGTTGCCTGGTGGCATTTCTGGTTGTTGGACTTTTTGTTGGACTATGAGTTGGAATAATGTTATATGATTGTCTCTCTTTTCCTATTATTGTTATTGTTGTTCTGAGTCACATTACAGGGACCTGCTACTTCGTTTTATTTGACGCTTATCGGACTTGCGGCTTTGCAGCTTCAAGTCCGTGCGGACCTTCTCACGCGTCGCCTCCATGTTTTTGGGAAGCGGGGCGTGACAGGTTTCTTTGGTGGCCCATGCAGGTCCAATTTTTCTGTAACAGTGACTTAATCGGAATGACAATAAGAATTATAGCAAGTCCAATAAACAAATTCAACACCGTGTCATAAGCAAAGAGTCTGATTTGTTTCGTTTCCTGTGTCAATAGATGGCTGGGAGACGGAATACCCGTGCTGGTGGTGGTGTGCCCCCTCGTGACCAGGAGCCGGACCGAGAGCCCACCACCGGGGAGATGATGATGATGATGCATCAGATGATGCAGGTGCAGCAAGGAATTCTGCAGACTGTCCGAAATGTTCCGCCTGCTCGTGCAGCGCCGGCTGGCTAGGCTGCCCCTCGCTTCGAGCCCGGAGCGAAGCAATTTCGGGAGCTGGGACCCGCTTACTTCGATGGGACCGAGGGACCCCTGACTGTAGATGAGTGGACCAGGAACATGGAAGATAATCTGAAGATGTTGAAGGTCGACCCGACTGGATGGGTTGATCTGGCGAAGCGACAGCTGAAGGATAACGCGCGGAACTGGTGCGATGCCGAGGAGGAGTTGTTGGAGGAGCCTATTACTTGGGCTACCTTCAAGTCCAGATTTGACGAGGAGTATTTTCCTAAGGCCGCCAGGAGGGAATGGCTCAGCGCTTCATTGACTTGAAGCAGGGGAATTTGACGGTGGATCAGTACCACCAGGAATTCACGAGGCTGAGTCCCTAGTTGTGGAGTCCCCGATACATGATACGCTTCAATTCTCATACTTTTCTCATGCATGCTTGAGCTATATTTCACCGCTATTTCGAATCGAATCGATATTTGGGTCATTCCTTGGGTATGTGTATATAGAGCTTTACTGCACTATGTAGATAGTAACACCATCTGCTAGCACACGACCACACTCACTCGTGCTTCACGGCAAGGGCCCACGACACTTATTTGGTGTAACGACCAGTTTTCACGATGTGTTTTATCCGTATTCTTCCGTGTGTGTTTTCTTCTTCGTATCCGTAGTTGTGGCATATCACATCCCGTACCTGTATCAACTTCTAAGTTTTACATATTTACTATTATTATTATTACTACTACTACTACTACCAAGATAAATCCCTTCTAATAATTAATTTAAAATATTTCAATTGTATTTTTTGAATTTAAAATTATACCCACTTGAAATTATTAATGAATGATTTTACTGGGGAGTTTGAAAACTTATTGCGTATTATAGTGAATAATTTTCCTAATTAAATATTTGAAAACTTTCCTAACTAGACCATTTAAACCCATATTGATTAGCCCAATTTCCATTGATTAAGACTATTAAATCCCATTATTAGTATTTCAAAACCCTTCCTAATATATCCTATTCCTATTTAACCCTAACCCATGTTTTACCCTGGCCGCACCCATAATCACGCACACTAGACGATACACACGCACAAAAAAGGAATTAGAGAACAAAGCAATTGAAACCTAAAGCTTATCACGTACTGCCCTTCACAAACCCTTATCTACTTTTTACAATATAAACCTAGGCTAACCTAGGACACATCACCCTTACAAACCCTTTAAAATTAAACCCTTCATGGGCTATTCACAACCCCTCACTCAACAACTAGTAAAAATATATAAAAACCTAGGCTAACCAAGCCCTATTTCTATATATTCATAACCGAAGTTAGCCTATAACAAAAGCCCCACGTGCTGCTCTCACCAGCCTACTCTATATATATTATAACCTAGGGTATTCTTTTTCTCAACCCTATCACAAGCCAGCCGCCCTCTCTTTGCTATGTCTCCACGCAACAAAAGACAGCGCCCCTACCTTTTCTTTCTCCAAGCAACCAAAGCCGCCGCCTGCATTCTCCCAAGCTCCACCTCTTTGCATCCTCCTTCCCCTCCACACGACACAAGGTCGAGCTCCCCTCACCTCGCGAAAACACCCAGTTCGTCGGTAAAACACTCCACAACCCTGCTCAGACCCGCGCCGACCCAAGCCCATCCATCTCTCCCCGCCATCTGCTCCCCCTAGGCCACGCCACCTCCCTAGCACTGCCCAGCAACCCAAGCAAGCGCCAGGACACCGAAACAGTGGCAGACATCTCCTCCTCATGAAACCGCCCAGATTTGATGCCGTCAGGCCGCACATACGTCGCACACCCTCAGATCAGACGTCGTCAGCCCCGGGGACTCGATGTTTCCATTGCAACTACCTGCAGAGCCTTCAGACGTCGATGTTCATCGTCTTCCTCGCCACTGCGATGAATCTCAGCCGTAGACATCGCACATATCGCTGTCGCTGCCCCCACTCGCTGCGTAATGGTTAGTACCCCTACCTATAACTTATAACCCACACCGTAATTTAGAGAACCTAATAAAACGGATGATTAGACGTTGTAGGAGCTCTTTATAAAGCAGTTATGATCGAAAAATGCTTACTCTAATTTTATGTTTTGTCAAACCAGCGAACCGTCATCACCTAGCATTACACCCGTTGAGACGTTTCCGACGACACCAAGAACGCCAAAAACAGGCAAGTGTGCAATTAGATATGAATTTTTGAAGTTTCAGGAATTTTACGTCGCTTTTACTTATTGCTGTATAACTTGAAAACTATACGTGAAATGATGCATGAAAATGATGCCATGACAATCTGGACGAAATTTGGGACCCAACGGCAAATAACTCAATATACTTTAATTTTAATCAATAGCGAAGATAATTTATTTCTGTAGCATGCTCGACAAAAATTCATGTTCAATGTCATTTTTAAAATTGTTATAAAAATTGTTCAACCCACTTTTACTTATTAAAAATGTTGTAATAATAAATTAATATTGATAACATTAAATTTCTGCAAGTCTGGAAATGTTTAACAAATTGTGGCATCGTGAAAATCGTGCGCCTCGAAGGCAGAATCGTGAATTCGTGATGTCGTGTGAGTCGACTAGGTTGGCTCGTGTTCCAGCACAAAAATTGGGGTGGGGTTATGGTTGAGCGGCCACTAGTCATATGAAAGGGTACTCTCTTCAAGAGCACCACCCATATGCGGTGGGTTAGCGCCAATCACGGTAAGCCCCCGTGAGAAGAACGACTTAATCATCACGACCTAAAGGCGAGAACCCTATGATAGATGTGAACTATTGACATGAAACTTGCAACGCTCGCGTGATCTCAGTAAATTGACATGCTAACAAACTCAAACAAACTTTACTTTACTTCTTGAAGCTGCTTAGAAATGCATGATAGGGTTGTTTCGTTTCATTTCATTAAAATTGGCAAGTTTAAACTGTTGAATATTGGACTCCCCGGATTTGGTTTTGATGATGAGCAAACATAAATAATCCATGAACTAACAATTTATGAGCGCAGTATTGGAGATCGTCGCCAAATTCACGAAAACATTCAAAGCGACATCTCAACACTTCCCAAAGCTCATATTCATGCCTAAAGCTTCGTTGAAGCTCTTGCGACGCTTTGGAAGTTATGAAGATTCAATCGAAGCTCTCGAAGACCGTTTATTAAGGTTTTATTTATATTCTTTTAGTTTCGATTGATAGATTGTTAAGCCTTGAGTATATCTTACGTTTCTATCTTCATTACGCTCATTTCGTAGCTCTAGGATCCTTGCACAAGTTCATTCTAACTTCCTCGAAGCGTCGCGCTTCGATTCGGATTTGTATGTGCATATTAGTTGGTACAAGAACAAGTACTGACCGACTAGATGGTGATCTAGTCGGTCGACAACTGTTCTTGGACCGACTAGTTTGATTCCTTAATTTCTTGGACTTTACTGTTTACAGTTAGTCGGTCTACGTTGACTCACTGACTGACTAGTTTGTGAACTAGTCGGTCAGTGATGCTTCTTTGACCGACTAGTTGTGACTTACTATTCACTCTAAATTTCTCCTAAGCTACTGTTTACCGTTAGTCGGTCTAAGAACGTTTGGTGACCGACTAGTTGACAATTTAGTTGGTCAACTTTTGTTCTTGGACCGACTAAGTCACTTTGCATTCAAACTAAGTTATTTTGCCTCTTAGTCGGTCTACGTTCACTGACTGACCGACTAGTTATGAAACTAGTCGGTCAGACAGTCTTCTTGGACCGACTAGATTTCTAGGTCTGAAATTCTATCTCTTCTCAGATCTACTCTTAGTCGGTCCACGTTGTTTGGCTGACCGACTAGTTGATGAACTAGTCGGTCAGTGATTGTTCTTTGACCGACTAAGTCTCACAGATTTCTATCCGTTGGTGAATGACCTAACTTGTTTTTATGGGACCCTATAAATACGAACCTAGGTCATTTCTATCTAGGTTAGAGCTGCCATTAAGAGATTCATTGAGTTCTAAAGAGATAGCCATTCTCCCTCAAATCTAAAGCTCTCTTCCTCACAAGAAACCAATTCTCTCTCATTTCTAGATCTAGAGAGAAGCTTGTTCTTGGTGAGCTCTTCAAGCTATTGCTTGATCCAAGTCTCCAACTCATTCCTAGGCACCGATTGCTGTTCATTTCCTTGGTGCTAGGTCTTGGTGACTTCATCTTCCTCAAATCCTCCATTTCACCATTTGGGTAAGAAAAACTCAAGGTATAGGATTTTGTGGTAAGATTTGTTTATTTCAATATAACTCATTTATATTGCTTGTGATTCTCTCGGTTGTGAGAGAAGTTTGTGATCCCGGGTTGTGGGATTCACTTTGCCATTGCATGTATGATTTGATCTTGTGAAGGTTTTTCACAAGATATTCATAGTGGAAATCTTGAGTTAGGGTTTCTAACTCAAGTATCCGGAGGGGATCCGGGTGGTTGGGACGTAGGATCACCGGGAACAAGTCGGGGAGACTTGGGTGGATCCGAACCCATTAACATCGTTTGTTAGCATTGGTAATTTTGTGTTGTCATTCAATTTAAGCTTCCGCAAATTGATTTGGTAGTTGTGTGCAATTTAATTTGGAATTATACTCCTTATTATTTTAAAGTACTATTCACCCCCCCTCTAGTACTTGTGCAGTAGCTGGTAGGGCATTACATTTGGTATAGGAGCCAGATACTCAGCTATGTCTGCCAACGACAACAAGACCGTGCGTCCACCTTCCAACTATGACACCTTCAGAAACCGTGAAGGAGCATCTTCGGTGATGGAAGGACATTCCTCTACGAGGCCTCCATTCTTCAACGGTACCAACTACGGGTACTGGAAATTTCGGATGGAAACCTTCCTCCGAAGTGCATCTTTATGGAGGACTACAATGAAGAAGTACATCGAGCCCGAAGAAGAAGACTTTGAGAAATGGACAACCGCGGAGGCCGCCGCGGAGGTAAGCAATGCCAAGGCAATGAACGCCTTGCAATGCGCATTGGAGCCCGAGGACTTCAATAAGATATGCACATGTAAGAGTGCATATCAAATTTGGAACTCTCTCCTCATACTACATGAAGGGACGAGTCGGGTAAGAGACTCTAAACTCGTAGTCGTAAACAAAGATTACGAAATGTTTCATATGCAACAGGGCGAGAAGATGAAAGAATATTACGCTCGCTTCGTTGACATAATAAACGAGTTAGAGGCCCTCGGCAAGTCATACACTCAAAAGGAGAAGTGCTCAAAGCTTATTGAAGGACTTCCCTCTTCTTGGGAAAAACGTACCTTCGCCATCGAGGAAGGTAATGACATGAATAAGTACACCGTAGTTCAACTAATGGGTACTTTAATGTCGTACGAGGTACGCAAGGATAGCAAGCTCAAATTGCATGAAAAGATGAAGTCGTACCTAAAGCAAGACGAGCCAAAGAAGAAGGCTATTGCTTTCAAAGCCGCTCCATCCACATCCACATCAACCGATGATGAAGAATCGGAAAACGAGTTGGACTTGGAATCCATGGCACTCATGGCCAAGAAGTTCAACCGTTTCTTCCGAAAAGGTAACTTCAAGACCAAAGGTAAATTTGGTTCTTCTAACGCCTCTTCCTCTCCTTTGTGTTTTAAGTGCAATAAGCCGGGACACATGAAAGCGGAGTGTCCCCTCAATAAGCAAAAGGAGACGTGGAAGGCGCCAAAGTATGACAAGTCCAAGAAGTACACGAAAGGAAACAAGAAGGGACTTGTCGGAGCTACCTTCACCGACTCCGATGATTCTTCAAGCGGTGAGTCAGACGATGAGCACGTGGAGCAAGCGCACATGTGCTTCATGGCAAGAGAGGAGCAAGATCAAGGATCCTCCTCTTCCGATGATAGTGATGACGAAAGCGATGAGGTAACGATGGATGATCTTAGAAATGCTAACTCTCAACTTTGGTCAAAATACACTAAGTTAGTAAATAGATATACTAAGGTAAAAGATGACCTAGCTAGCATTCAAACATCGCCTAAGACTATCATCACCAACAACGACACCGTTGTTGAAGAGTTAAGAAATGAGATTGTAAATCTCAAATCGAAACTTGAACATGTTAGCATTGGGGATGCGGAAGAACATGAGATAGCGGATTTAACTTCTCAAAACTCGACTTTGAGTATTGAGAACGAGAATCTTAAATCTCGTGTTTATGTGCTCACATCGCAAATATCCACTTTGGATACTTCTTTGCGTTCTCTCAAAGAGAAATATGAGGACACATTGGGCCGAATCAACAAATTCAACAAGGGTAAGGGCCACTTGGATAATATCCTAAAAGATTTACTTCCGGCCAAACACCACATTGGCTTGGGGTATATGATGGGAAATTTATCCAAGTCGGTCACTACTTTTGTAAGGCCAACTTCCGAAGCCTCAACGAGTGGGAGCAAACACTCTATTGGTAGTTCATCTACCAATGGTGCTTCCACCTCGTCCACACCCTCTTTCGGAAAGAAACCCACTTTGGGTGGACCTCCAAAGAAGGGGCATGCCTACATGTACACCAATAACATGCCACGTAGGAACACACGTCCTACTCCATCTGCTCACACATATGATGATTTTTATGCAACACATTCTCAGGCACGTGCACACCATGTGAGACACCCTCACGCACGTGTTCCCACACATGCATATGTACACCCACCACATCATATGAATAATTCTCGTCGTGCACCATTCCATCATGTCCCGTATGCCTATCCACAACATGCATCACGTAGAAATCAACGTCGCATGCATGCACCCAATAGGATGATGGCTCCCAAAATTTTCACTATTTGGAGCCCAAAGGACACAAGCATGGACGAAAAACAAATGTATATGAATGCTTATTTTTCGGATGTTGTGCATAGTAAGAATTATGTGGGGAAGTCTAAGTCCACTTGGACTTGGCTTCCAAAGGTCTAATCCCTTGGACCCAATGACCTTGGGTACCATGATATGAAAGTCTCTATCTTTAGGTACTCAAGGAAAAGAAAAAGAAGAGGAGCAACAAATTTAAATTTAGCTCCAAAGGGAATTGGATACTCGATATCGGGTGTTCAAAACACATGACGGGTGACGCTCGATTGCTCTCCGGAGTGGTTCCCATTGCGAATGGAAACCGCGTCGTATTTGGAGGCAACGAGAGCGGAACCATCATAGGTGTTGGTAAATTCGGTAACCCCTCTAAACCATTAATTAGTGATGTTTGTCTTGTTAGTGGTTTAAATCACAATCTTATTTCAATAAGCCAACTTTGTGACAAAGGTTACAAAGTTAGTTTTGCGAAAGGATTGTGTCATATTTTAAGAAAAGATAATGATAAATTATTATTTTCCGGAACTCGTCATAAAGACATTTATATTTTGGATCTTCCTAAGTCATATGAACAATGTCTCGTTGCTAACACAAGTGAACAACACTTATGGCATCGACGCTTTGGACATGTGAACTTTGGAACACTTTATAAGCTTTCGAAATTAAATTCTATCAAAGGTTTTCCGAAGCTTGTTTTTGAAAAGAAAAGTTTTTGTGATTGTTGTCAACGTGGCAAGCTTCCTAAATCTTCATTTAAACCTAAGAAAAGCATCTCTACTAAACGGCCACTAGAGCTATCACATCTAGACTTATTTGGGCCAACTAGAGTAGCTTCCTTAGGAAATGCAAGGTATGGACTTGTCATCGTAGATGACTATTCAAGATTTACTTGGGTATTTTCATTGTGTAATAAAAATGAAGCTTTTGAAAACTTCACAATTTTTGTTAAGAAAGTACAAAATCTCTTAGGAACCACCATTGTCACTATTCGTAGTGATCATGGAGGTGAATTTGAGAATGAGTCTTTTGAGACATTTTGTGATGAAGTTGGTATTACTCACACCTTCTCTTTCCCTCGTGCACCTCCTCAAAATGGTGTAGTTGAGAGAAAGAATAGGACGCTAGTGGAGTGTGCTCGCACTATGCTTGATGATAGCCAACTTGGCCATCAATTTTGGGCGGAAGCGGTACACACCGCTTGCTATGTGTTTAATAGAATACTTTTGAGGCCCGGCACTAAACAAACTTGTTATGAATTGTTGTTTGGTAGGTTGCCTCAAGTTAAACATTTTCGTGTTTTTGGTTCGAAATGTTTTATTAAGAACACATATGGTAGTTTGGACAAATTCGATCCAAGATCCGATGAGGGGATTTTTGTTGGATATTCTACGCGTAGCAAAGCCTACCGGATATTCAACAAATGAACCTCAACGATCGAGGAGTCACTTCATGTCTCATTTAATGAAGGATTTGTTCCAACTAGAATTTCAAATGATAATGATTCTTTGGATGTTTTATGTGATTCATTTGATAATTCTAAGTCTAATGATTCTATTGATTCTATTGAGACTAACCCAACTAATGAAGTTGTTGAGAATGTTCCTAGTGATCAAGGTATTCCCAAACGGCTTCATTCGGTTCGTGACCATCCCCATGAGCAAGTCATTGGCAATATCTATGATAGTGTCAAGACGAGATTGCAAGTTCACCACTTCGCAAATTGTGCCTTTGCCTCATCGATAGAGCCAAAGAATATTAATGAAGCATGCGAAGATAGCGCTTGGATCTTAGCCATGGAGGAGGAGCTCATTCAATTCGAGAGGAATGAGGTATGGGAGCTTGTTCCATTGCCATCGAAGAACCACACCGTCATAGGGACAAAGTGGATCTTCAAGAACAAAACCGACGAAAACCAAGTCGTCGTCCGGAACAAAGCTCGGTTAGTAGCTCAAGGCTATCGACAAGAGGAAGGTATTGATTTCGAAGAATCCTTCGCTCCGGTAGCTAGATTAGAATCAATTAGATTATTATTGTCTTTTGCATGCCATAAGAATTTTAAATTATTTCAAATGGATGTTAAAAGTGCATTTTTAAACGGAGATGTCGTTGAGGAAGTTTACGTTTCTCAACCTCCGGGCTTCATAAATGAAAAATTTCCAAATCATGTTTTTAAACTAAAGAAAGCTCTTTATGGGTTGAGACAAGCTCCTCGAGCTTGGTATGATCGCCTAAAGAATTTTCTTTTGGATTTGAATTTTAAAATGGGTGAAGCCGATTCAACACTTTTTATTAAGCATGCGAATAATGATATTTTATTAGTTCAAATTTATGTTGATGATATCATTTTCGGTGCTACTAACTTTGCTCTTTGCGAAGAGTTTTCTAATGTTATGAAGGAACAATTTGAGATGAGCCACATGGGCGAACTCAAATATTTCTTAGGTCTCCAAATTCGCCAATTGAACGATGCAATCTTCATCCACCAAACAAAGTACACGGTGGAGTTGCTAAAGCGATTTGGAATGGAGAATGCCTCCGGGAAAAAGACTCCTATGAGCACTACAACGCATCTTGATAAAGATACGGGCGGAAAAGATGTAGACATTCGTCTATATCGAGGTATGATAGGTAGTTTACTTTATCTTACCGCGAGTAGGCCCGATATTATGTTTGCCGTATGTATATGTGCTCGTTATCAGTCTCAACCTAAGGATTCTCACTTAGTAGCGGTAAAACGTATTTTTCACTATCTAAGTTACACTTTAGATTTTGGATTACTTTATCCGAAATCTAGCACATATGAGTTAGTCTCATATAGTGACGCTGATTATGCGGGATGCAAATCCGACAGGAAAAGTACTAGTGGCACTTGCCATTTTCTAGGAAATTCTCTTGTCTCTTGGTTTTCCAAGAAGCAGAATTCGGTATCACTTTCAACCACCGAGGCGGAATATATTGTCGCCGGTGCCGCTTGTGCCCAGGTTCTTTGGATGAGACACACATTGAAGGATTTTGGTATTCATTGTGATACTAGCCCTATCATGGTGGATAACCAAAGTGCTATCTGTCTTTCAAAGAATCCGGTGCACCATTCCCGATCAAAACACATAGATGTCCGACACCATTTCTTAGATGATCATGTAGCTAAAAAGGACATCATATTAGTGTACGTTGAAACCCAAAAGCAAATCGCCGATATTTTCACGAAACCCCTAAAGGAGGACTCCTTTGTGCGGTTGCGTCGAGAATTGGGGATTATGGGTGAATCCGAGATATAGGATTCATATTTCATTCAATTATCTTGCATGCTATTCGATTTCGCGATATTTTGTTCATGCTAGATTAATTGAATTTTTGGGAATTTTATGTGATTTATTTGAATTTATGATCGAATTCGTATTTGAAAGTCGTATTTAAGATTTCGACGTTTTATAGGGTAATTTAGATGACTAATGAGTGAGTTATGATATTTCATCCAAGTGGTTTGTGAAGAGAAATCAATTATCAATTTTTGGACTCTTCTAGTCGGTTTTAGTTCACTTGTCAACCGACTAGATGCTCATCTAGTCGGTCAGCAAGTGAACTCAGACCGACTAGATCAAGCCTATATCTAACTCCTATCTTTTTCTTTCGTTAGTCGGTCATAGTACACTTACCGACCGACTAGATTGAAAACTAGTCGGTCAGTGAATATACTGCGACCGACTAATTCTTGCCCTAGAAATCTCTCTGTGCCTCTATTTCGACTTAGTCGGTTCAAGCTCATTGACCGACCGACTAGATCGTAATCTAGTCGGTCAGTGCTTGAACTGTGACCGACTAAGTGTGTTAGGGCAGTTGAGTCTTTTCGTCTCCCGACCGACTTATACTCTATTTCATCCGACTAAATCATTTTTTAGTCGGTCTTCTCACTTGCTCCAGCCCGAAAACCCCAAAACCCCCACTCGAAACCCTTCGTCTTCCGGCCGTTTCTCCGTCGATCGCCGCCGTCCGCCGCCGTCGACTCCTTCTCCTAGGTAAAATCCCCTCTCCTAGGTGTCTATTTCCTATTCTAGGGTTTGCTCTCCTTGATTTCAAGCTCTAGCTCCTAGGGTTTCAATTTCTAACCTAGGGCTTGTGTTTTTTGAATCTTAGGGTGTGTTAGCTTGTGATCTCTAGGTTGTTTTTGATCTTATCGTCGTGTGCTTGTGCTCGTAGTGCTATGGCTAAGACTAGAATTCCTATCGCCTCTTCCGGGGCTTCTCCTATGACCGTAGGGCCTTCCGACCCTAGGAATCCCCCGAAGCCTAAGCGTCGTGCCAAGTCAACCCAAGGCTCTCCATCTTCGCCTCCTCCTAAGAAGCCTAGGACTGCCATAGCTAAACCCCGCAAATCCAAGACCAAAAAGCCTATTCTTCAGACTCCGGCTACTCCTCCCGATTCCGACACTGATTTTATCCCAGAGGATGAGCCTACTAGGGAACCCACTCCACCTCCAAAGACCCGTAAGGCTAAGGGTAAAGCTCCTATGCCAGTTGGCGGTGTAGACATATCGGTGTGCCGCGATGACCCTCAGTGTCTCGCAGCGTACAACCGTATAGAGCACTGTCCACTGTTGTTAGAGCATTACGTTTAGTTCTCTGATTTTCTCGGCCTTGCTGATCTTCTGTCCTATAGTGGTCTTCTAGATTATCTCCGATACGACCCCAAGGCCAATCCCAAACCGTATCCTCGCCTCGTGAAATTGTTCTATGCCAATCGTATTCGAGGCCAGTACGATGCCAGCCACTCCATTGAGACGACTGTCTTGGGAACTCCTATAGTTCTCACGGCAGAAATCTTGGGGGAGATTCTTGGTTGTTCGTCGTGTGGTCTCCTTCCTTCGGACATTTCCGTAGACGACATTTCTTCCTTGGATCAGTCTATTCTTTCTGAGATTTTCCAGGTTATCCCCTCCGCATTCATTGGTGTTCCATCGAAATCTTTTAAGCTGAATGCGTGGGTTCTTAACCTGATTTTGAAGTCGTGTCTCCTCCCTAAGTATGGATCCTCTTCTCTTCCATCCCAGCCGTTCTTGAAATTGATCTACGCTCTTTTCTTGGGGTGCGAGATTAATTGGGCTCGCGTGATACTCGATAAGATGGATTCTTTCGAGTGTATACGCAAGACCAATAAGTCTGTGCACATTCCGTACCCTTGCCTGTTGACTCTCGTATTCCGTCATTTCCGAGTCCCTCTCCCTCCTGACGATGAGCGTCCTTTGGGTACGCCTCTGAACGCGACGGCCGTGAAGAAATCTCTAGCGGCACTTCGTCACGTGCAGAGGTCTACCGCATCTGCATCTCAGTCTACTCCGTCAGCTGCTGCAGCCTCCTCTTCCCCTGCTACATTGGATGATGTCGTACGCCTACTTCGTCAGCACGACACCCGTTTAGCTCGTACTGAGGAGGTAGTCTGCCGTATGGCACGTATGATGGGGATTGATCTTCCTCCTTCAGTGTCTGAGGCCGAGGAGATGGACAATGAGGAGCTTGACGAGCTTGTCACTTCTTTTGCCCGTGGCGATGAGGCCACTGCTGCTGCTGCTGGTACTTCCACTTCTGCTCCTGGAGTTGGCACCACTACCGGTGTTCCAGAGCCTACTGCTTCAGCTCTTCAGCCTTCTGAGCCTGCTGCTGACCAGTCTTCCGAGCCTGCTCATGTATCTCCTGCTGCTATTGACACTGCTGTTGCTGCTTCTGTCGAGACCCCTGCTGCTGTTGAGATTCCCGTTGATGAGCCTGTTGCTGAGATCTCCACTCCTGCCCCGACGATTCCATCTGTTGAGACACCTCTACTCCCTGCAGAGCCTGAGTCCACTCCGTCGACTGGACCCACGGAGACTGCAGATCCTGCCACCTCCTCGTGATCGCTTGTTTCGAGGACTCTCCACTTCGCTTTGGATGATATATCTTAGTGAGAGTATTTTGGGTTAGGATGGGGTTTGAGAGATGTTTTGATGTATTTTTGAGATTTCTGGATGTCGGAGTTGGATATTATGTTATGATGTATGTTGATATACTTTGATGATGTTGATGATGATGATGTATTTCTTTTTGATGATATGTAGCACTTGATATGATGTACCTCATATATTCGATGTGATATTTTTTGGATGTACTCATGTTGTCTCTACATATATATATATTCATCGTCATTCACTTTGTCTTTTATTCGTCGTGCATTATTTTTTCATATTCGCTGAATGAATTTGAAATGTGAATTCGTCGCTCGACGATTAAAAACTTGGTTAAATAGATTTAAATTCTATAATTGTATAGAATTGTTTTCCATGCACAAAATTAACCAAGAATATTGAATATTGAAGAGTATGTTTCATTATTCAAGAAATGAATAATTATTTAGTATTTTTGATGATTTTTGATCTTTTTGTGATAATGGACATTTTGGCACACCTTGATTTGATTTCCACATTTTTTTTCCTTGGTGTCAAGTTGGTCCATTGTCTATGTCTACGACTCCCGATGTTGGATTTTACATTTCCTAATTGTTGTCATTGTATGCCCCCAATTTTTGGGATAATGCCAAAGGGGGAGAGATAATGATAATAAATAGCGCAAATGAAAATTTAACTCAATTTCCAAGAATCTAGTTTGATATGTTAGATTCAGGGGGAGTTAAGATACATATAAGGATTTTCAAAATCCGATATTTCAAAAATCGATTCTCATTATATATCTTACTCGTCTGATTGATGCAATTCATATATATTCATTTTGGAATTAACGTGTCATCAATGCAGGGGGAGTAAGTATTTTACATTTGAATTATTATTTTTTATTATTATTTATGTTGGTTTGTCATCACCAAAAAGAGGGAGAATGTTGAATATTGGACTCCCCGGATTTGGTTTTGATGATGAGCAAACATAAATAATCCATGAACTAACAATTTGTGAGCGCAGTATTGGAGATCGTCGCCAAATTCACGAAAACATTTAAAGCGACATCTCAACACTTCCCAAAGCTCATATTCATGCCGAAAGCTTTGTTGAAGCTCTTGCGACGCTTTGGAAGTTATGAAGATTCAATCGAAGCTCTCGAAGACCGTTTATTAAGGTTTTATTTATAGTCTTTTAGTTTCGATTGATAGATTGTTAAGCCTTGAGTATATCTTACGTTTCTATCTTCATTACACTCATTTCGTAGCTCTAGGATCCTTGCACAAGTTCATTCTAACTTCCTCGAAGCGTCGCGCTTCGATTCAGATTTGTATGTGCATATTAGTTGGTACAAGAACAAGTACTGACCGACTAGATGGTGATCTAGTCGGTCGGCAACTGTTCTTGGACCGACTAGTTTGATTCCTTAATTTCTTGGACTTTACTGTTTACAGTTAGTCGGTCTACGTTGACTCACCGACCGACTAGTTTGTGAACTAGTCGGTCAGTGATGCTTCTTTGACCGACTAGTTGTGACTTACTGTTCACTCTAAATTTCTCCTAAGCTACTGTTTACCGTTAGTCGGTCTAAGAACGTTTGGTGACCGACTAGTTGACAATTTAGACGGTCAACTTTTGTTCTTGGACCGACTAAGTCACTTTGCATTCAGACTAAGTTATTTTGCCTCTTAGTCGGTCTACGTTCACTGACTGACCGACTAGTTGTGAAACTAGTCGGTCAGACAGTCTTCTTGGACCGACTAGATTTCTAGGTCTGAAATTCTATCTCTTCTCAGATCTACTCTTAGTCGGTTCACGTTGTTTGGCTGACCGACTAGTTGATGAACTAGTCGGTCAGTGATTGTTCTTTGACCGACTAAGTCTCACAGATTTCTATCTGTTGGTGAATGACCTAACTTGTTTTTATGGGACCATATAAATACGAACCTAGGTCATTTCTATCTAGGTTAGAGCTGCCATTAAGAGATTCATTGAGTTCTAAAGAGATAGCCATTCTCCCTCAAATCTAAAGCTCTCTTCCTCACAAGAAACCAATTCTCTCTCATTTCTAGATCTAGAGAGAAGCTTGTTCTTGGTGAGCTCTTCAAGCTATTGCTTGATCCAAGTCTCCAACTCATTCCTAGGCACCGATTGCTGTTCATTTCCTTGGTGCTAGGTCTTGGTGACTTCATCTTCCTCAAATCCTCCATTTCACCATTTGGGTAAGAAAAACTCAAGGTATAGGATTTTGTGATAAGATTTGTTTATTTCAATATAACTCATTTATATTGCTTGTGATTCTCTCGGTTGTGAGAGAAGTTTGTGATCCCGGGTTGTGGGATTCACTTTGCCATTGCATGTATGATTTGATCTTGTGAAGGTTTTTAACAAGATATTCATAGTGGAAATCTTGAGTTAGGGTTTCTAACTCAAGTATCCGGAGGGGATCCGGGTGGTTGGGACGTAGGATCACCGGGAACAAGTCGGGGAGACTTGGATGGATCCGAACCCATTAACATCGTTTGTTAGCATTGGTAATTTTGTGTTGTCATTCAATTTAAGCTTCCGCAAATTGATTTGGTAGTTGTGTGCAATTTAATTTGGAATTATACTCCTTATTATTTTAAAGTACTATTCACCCCCCCTCTAGTACTTGTGCAGTAGCTGGTAGGGCATTACATAAACTTATTGCAGTCATCTCATTTAATGTCTCTTAAATTCATATCGTTTGTATACTTGTCTTGGGTTGCTAATCTTTTCATGCAGACCCCTTGCTGACATACATTCATGTTGTGGATGTATGTCAGATTCTGAGCTTGAGTACCTAGAGGATCCATTCGTGACGTCTGACTTGGAGAGCCAGGAGTTCGCTGTAGACGCTGAGCCTCTCCCTGTAGAGGACTAGTAGACTCGTGCCGTTGCTACCTTTTAGTTTACGTTCAGACATTGTTGTTATTGTTTTGTGTACTTTCCTTTTGTTGCTACTTTAGCCCTGCTGTGGCTTGTCGTTTAATTTCGTGTATGGACTTAATATTTCCGGATGTGGCTTTTATCTCTTTGAATGTTTTCTGATTGTTTTGAACGCAAATGCAAGGACCTTCTCTGTGTTTTTATCACAGACGCTTATTGGATTCGAGCTTCACCGATCCAGTTCAAGTGGACCGCGTAACGTTCTCGCTTCCAGTGTCATTTGGGAAGCGGGGCGTTACATTTGGACTCATATTCCTTGGCTTAGTATTGTGTTTTATCGCAAGCTTGCCTCGTGTGGCGTGTTTGAATTTGTTGGCTCTGACGGGCGATCTAGGATTTTGTTTTCTCTTTCTATAACTCTCTCTATTTTTCCCCTCCGAGCTCCTACTCTCACTCGTCTTCCTCGAGAACGAGGAAGGGTTCAGCTTGGGGGATTTTGACGTGTGTTTATATTTTATATATTCATGCACATCTTCTTTGTGATTTTCCGTTGTTTTCCATCGTTTCGTACCCTTTCTCTTGTGATTTTTAGTTTTATTTCACTTCTTTGTGTTTTTGTGTAAATGCAGGAGATTGCCAGCATTGGGGACATATAAAGAAGATATCATGAGTCCCCGGAGCAACGGGACGAGTCACGAGCGATCTAGAGGGCCAAACGTCGAAGAAAACCAAGTTTCAGCCCTCAACCGATCGGGTGGACACAGCCACCCGATTGGTTGATGCACGTGTATCCGACCTGGACAGAAGCTGAAGTGAAGAGCAGCTCACCTGATCGGTTCAGTGATCGGGTGAGATCGACAGAGCTCTCTGTCTTTTTGGGCTTAATTCCAACCGATCGGGTGACATATCACCCGATCGGTTCATCTGTAGCCGCATCTCCCCAATTCTCGAACCGGTCACGCCTCCCACTCAGCTCACAGCCCAGTTTAAGTTTCTGAAGATCGAAGCTGAAGCGAAAAGCAGCTCACCAGATCGGTTGATGCTTCAACCGATCAGGTGGCCGCGATTCTTATAAATAGCTGACCTAGGTTTTTCCAAAACGAACGTTGTTATTTTTCCGTCTTTTTCTTGGGTTGTGACGGCTGGAATTTTATTGAATCTTGTAAGTGTTTCGATCATTTTGAATCTTTAATATAGTATTAATATCATTGCTATCAATTGTTTTCTATTGCCTGATCATGATTTCTACCGTTGAATATTGTTTAGATTGTGTTTTTGCTATGAATTGTGAGTAGTTTCCAAATCTGGGATTTTGATGGAAATCCCTTCGTGGGTTCTCCCTAGAACGACCATAGGACTAGGATTTCGATAGGGTTTAGGAATTTAGATGGTTACGCAGGGTGTTTCATTGTCATTGGCGGGATAAAGACCGCCTTTGACCGTCGAGCCAAGGGTGAATAAACTTGGCGCTTGACTCCCTAGCCACAGCTCACACCCCTAGTGTAGACATTGAATTCTAGTGCGTGGGAACGGCAGGATGAGATGATGGGAGTAATCGTTGCGAGCTTAATGCTCCCGGAGTCGATCGGTGTTAATGGACATGGGAATGTACATTGACCAAACTCGGGTAGACCTAGCGTATCATCCTGGGCGCCGACAGGAATATCGGGCCCATGGGACGCTAGGTATCACTCTTAGAGGCAACGTCTCACCACTAAACCCTAGAATCCAATCGAATTCCTATCCGTCGGTCGTAATAGAGGGGGCACGTGATAGGGTGGAAACCAGAGTCCTAGGTTTCCTTTTGTATCGTTTATCCTTCGTATCCATATTTTGTGACAACCCACCGATCATTCGGACTAGCTCACCCATTGGGTGAACCGGTTCCTTTCTGACATTAAGCACAACACACGCCTCCCTGAGTTTGACCCCCCAAACCACACTACAACACTGTGCGCTTGTGGTATAAATATTTAAATCTGGTATCCCCGATCCTATTGCACTTGTAAGCTCAAATCTAGGGGACGTCAGCATGAGTGGTTTATACAATCCCCTATATCTCTCCCCAAAGATATATCTCTACCCAAACACATATGTATGAAATACAAGAATTATATTTACGTAATGCATATATCTCCCCCCTTGACATCGTCAAAAAGGTGGACATCATAAATATCCCCCTTGTCATCTTTAATAAAAAATGTGACAATAAGCAAGACATAAGGAGATGTATGATACCAAATTGAAAATTTTAGTGGGTATCAATCACTATCCCATGCTCCCCTAGATCATAGAAACGGTCAAATTTTGACTTCTAGGATCTAATACCAATTATAAAGTAGAAGATAAACAATCTCTAATAATTGAGGTAATACCAATTGAAGACAATGAATCTTGGAATAATCCTATTTACCAATTGAAATACATATATAGGAGCCATGGGCCTAAAGTGTATCAAAGCAATAGATATGGAAAAATCAAGCTTCAATGACACACAAAGATATTACCAAACGAAGATATAACATGAACTATGTTGGCAATATGAAAGGGGTTTAGTTTGAGACCAAAACTAACCAATTGAGAAATGACACCAATTGTGTCAATGATCCCCAAAGACACCCCAAAATGAGAGTCAAAATATGTTTTAAAATAGTTTAAACATACAACATATTAACTCCCCCATTGACATACATATAGATCAACAAATGCATGTACGTCAATAAATTTCCCAAGATTCCCATTTTCATGAAAAAATAAATTTGAAAATATTTTCAAAATCATGAAACACAAACAAACAATGGGTATGCTAAAATAAGCATTTAAGCACAATACCCATGCAATATGCATATGTGTGAGGAACCTAAACATTTGGGAACCAAACCCAAGAGGAGTTTGATTTCCTAATGTAATCACATGAGGTGATCACATCCATAACTAGAGAGTTGATGTAGCTATCCCTCTCTTGCACACTAACCTTAGTAGGAATTAATAAACTCAAGGATTTCCTAGGCAAGGGTTTTGCCTTTGCAAGATGGGTGGATGTGGCATGCTTAGATGTAGAAACGAATTTCTTGGCATGCAAAGAATGAGGATTTTGCTTCTTAGCAAAAAATGAAGAGTCTTCATTCTTCCTCATCACCTTGTGATCTACATGCTTCTTGTTGGTGTTATTGTTATACAAGAAAGCATGGTGATTCTTCTTAGGTGCTTTAGCAATATTTCTTGTATTAGCACCATAAGAGGAATTAGAGGTGGGTTTGGGTACCACATTTTAAATATATCCCAAACCTCCTCTATGGTTTGCCGGATGTTGTTTTTCAAGCAAACCGTGGAGTGAATCCCTAGAGTAAACAAATCTTTTGAGCTTCTGGGATTCCTCTTCGCATTTCAACGTAAGTTGTTGAATGCGAGTTTCTAAGTTAAGGTTTTGAGCTAATATTTTTTCATTAGAAATGCTCAAATCCTTAACTTGAGAGAGAAGTGTGTCTCTCTCACTAATGTCACAAACATGCAAAGCATCATTGTCATTTACACTAGTAGATTCTAAGCCATGCAACCTACTCATAGCATTTTTAAATTTTGCTTTCAATTTAGCATATGAATCGATGCACTTACTTGCCCCATTGGAGACCACGTTGAAGCGGTATTCGAGCTCCTCGTAGGATAGCTTCTCATCCTCACCTTACTCATCACTTTCCTCCTCGTTAGAGCTTGACGAAGACTCTTCTTCCTTTGCCATGAAGCACATTTCCTCGTTGAGGTTAAGCCACGCCTCCATCTCTTCATCGCTTGAACTCGAGGAGATTGATGAAGAATCATCAAAAGCCGTAAAGCACATATGATCTCGCTCCTTATCATCCTCTTCTTCATCACTTGAAGTGTCCTCATCGGAGTCATCAAAAGTGCCGACAAGTCCCTTCTTTTGGTTCTTGAACTTGGACTTGCCTTTCCAATTCTTCTTCTCTTTACCCTTATAAGTATCTTTGGTGGGTTTGGAAGGGCATTCAGTAGAGAGATGACCTTTGCCACTGCAAGTGTAACAAGTAGGAATCTTGTTATAATTGGAGGCAAACTTTGAAGAAGATTTACCTTGCTTGCTTTTGAGGAATGCTCTTAGTTGTGTGGCAATCTCCATGATTTCATCTCCACTAGCCTCATCTTCTCCATCTTCTTCATTAGGAGCTTCTTGATGGAATTTCTTCCTCCATTTGATTGGCTCCTCCTTGGCATGGAATGCAACCTCCTTTTGCTTCTCGGGCTTCGTTGGTTGAATCTCTTTCTTATGTTGAAGCTTTACTCCATATGCCATGAGATTCCCATTGCACTCCTCAACGGTGTATTTGGACAAGTCATTTGACTCCAAAATTCCGTTGGCCTTTGACTCCCATTGAGAAGTGAGTGAGTCAAGGATCTTCTCCACTCGATCCTCTTGGAAAATCACCTTCCCAAGTCCTTCCACGTTCACGATTTCTGTGAACCTTGTGAACATCTCCGAGATGTTTTCACCTTCCTGCATCTTAAACAACTCAAATTAGATCTAAATACGCTTTGTTTAGATTTCTTTACATTCGAAGTCTCTTCATGAGAAATCTCCAATGTATGCCAAATTTCGTTGGCCGTTTTGCACATGGAGATGCGGTTGAACTCATTTGAAGTGAGGGCACAATAGAATGCATTCATAGCCATCGCATTAAATTAGATCGAGTCCTTCTCCACTTTTGTTCTCGAAGCTGAGAGTGTAGTAGTCTTCTCAAAAGGTGACTCGGTGATGTCCCAAAGGTCTTGACCCTCCAAGTATATCATCTTCTTGATCTTCCAACTTGGGTAGTTGGTTCTGTTGAATAGCAGGGTTCGAACGGTTGATAGACCTTCTTCATGATACATGGATGAAGCATTGAATGACATCGTTGCAGTATGCTATAACCTCGCTCTGATACCAATTGTAAGGATCGCCCTACCCTTGCAATACTAACAACAACACACTAAAGGGGGGGTGAATAGTGTAATGGCAATAAATTGTCCAATTAAAATTAAACTTGTAAATGCGGAATAATAAATGCAAGAGGAAATAATTGACACAATCAATCAAAACGCAAAAACAAGATATTACCCTGGTTCCCCAAACTTGGGTACGTCCAGCCACACCAATATTCACTATAATCCTACAAAGAGAAGTGAATACAAATCCCACAAAGAGATACCTCACTAAGAGGATTTTTCCCTACACAAGGACCCAACCAACCCTACACAGGGGTCAAATTCCCACCTAGAGAATTACTTACTCCCACTTAGAGAATTAGGGTTAGCCCTACACTAGGACACCAAACTCCCACTAAGAGAGTTACTCCCACAAAGAGAGTTATTCCCACTAAGAGAATATCCTAATCCCACAAAGAAATAAACTCCCACAAAGAGAGAAAGACTAATTCCCACAAAGAGAATTAGTGTTACAAGAATCACCAAGTAAAATAAATACTCTTACCTATGCTTGGGATGCTTACTCATAGATGAATGCAAGGCATGGAAGAGGATATCCAAGTGTTGAGATTTGCTTGAAAGCACTTGGATAATTTCCCTTGAGCTGGACTTCAATGCATGAAGAGGAATGAGAGCTCAAAGAGGGAAATAAGAGAGTTTGAGAGTGGCTTTTCAATCTCTAAATGATTTTCAATAGCATCAAGAAGTTCTAATCATAGCAGCCCTCTCATATATAGAGAAACCCTATATCAGCCCTCAAAACCCAAGGAAACAGCTAAAAACAAAAAGCTGCAACGGCTAGTTTCTGGGCAGAAACGTCATTGACAGTTGACCGATGAACAAATGACAGTCGACTGTCCAACGGCTAGAAAATATCCCACGGCTATAATCTGAGCCACGACAATCGACTGATGAAGTCGATACAATCGACTGTGAACAGGACTGGCGCCTGTAAAACCTTCAGCAGGCAACTGCTGCAGGGGATGGAATAAACAGAGAGATGCACTCTTTCTCCAGATAAGCATACAGGCAACTGATGACAAGTAGACAGTCGACTGTAAAATAGCCAGGCGACTGTAAACCCTTCATCAGTCGTCTGCTACATAAGATGGAGAATAACAGAGAGAGGCAGTATATGCACTTACGCTACTCAGACGACTGTTGACCAATTCACATGCGACTGTAAATACACATGCGACTGTAAACTGAGCATCAGTCGACTGATGCGAAAAGCTCAAGTAGAGTCAATAGAAATGTTGACTTGAGCTGTGCATCACATTCGACTGTAGAAGGATCGACAGGCGACTGGAAATCACCCAGTCGACTGTGAATCCTTCAGACTCCAAATGAGTCTTTGGTCATGATGAGCCTATTGGGTTGGATTCTATGATAATCCTAAGGCTCACTCAGATGGTTAAATGCATATGCATGTATGAGTAGACCATCTATCAAGGCATTACATTAACCTAGACTCAAATGAGAGAGAAAGCAATAAAGGAAATAATACATGGATTGGCATGCCCTGCTTCCCAAAACTACGGAGGCGAAGCGTGACTAAGGCCCGCTTGGGCCGGAGCTGCGAAGCTCAGACCCAATAAGCGTCTGTAGGGGTACCATTTCAAAATTTTCATGTTCTTGTATTTGTAAAATTCGGAACAACAGAAAGTACAGAAAGGAGGTTGCATTCATTAATAATAAGAGATAATATACAGAGAGTACAAAATTCTAATAAGGGAAGCCTAAGCATGGATGCAACGCAGAAAAGGAAACTAATGGTGCTATGCACCCAACCTAAAACAGAAAGCAAAATGGTGCTACGCATCCAAACTAGAAAGTAGTAACCTCTGGAAGTCCGCAACGGTGCGGAACGTCTAAGTCTGGTCCTCGTCAGGTACATACTCTGGGTCGACGTCCTCTGGCTCCACGTACTCAGGAATGTCTGGCTCGTCCACGTGCTCTGGCTCAACACCTGACGTACAGCACCCAAAAGAAAGGAACTGTACGTCAGGTAAAGTCTACAAAAAAGGTTTAGACTCTCCTACAAGTGTACTGAAACTTTAAGCAATGATTTACTGGTTGATTAGCATGCTGGGGTTATAACATAGTAACAAAAGAAGGTAAACAGAGCAGGAAAAGTAAAACGCGTCAAGTAGTAGCCGTAGCGTGTGCTACGGACTACGGGACTAACCTAAACGGGTCTAGACAAGACAAGACTGGACAAGACAAGACGTGTGTCACCAAGGTTCACGCCTTTCGGTTAGAAGGAGGCCAGCACCTTTTCAACCGAGGGAACGCTCAACCTTGTGAATGGGACAAGACAAGACAAGAAGTGTGTCACTAAGGTTCACGCCTTTCGGTTAGAAGGCGGCTAGCACCTTCTCAACCGAGGGAATGCTCAACCTTGTGCACGGGAACAAGACAAGACACGTGTGACTTGAAGGGTTCATGCCTTACAGTTCGAGGGGGATCAGACCCTCTCCCTGTGTGCACGCTCAACCCTACCCCAACCCAAGTGCACAAGAAAAGTCCGTACAAGGGATCACTCACTCTAGCTTGGTGAGTGCCCTATTGCCCGCATGCTGTGTATCATTACAAGGGATCACTCGAAGAGTGCCCTATTGCCCGCAGGCTGTGCAAAACAAGACGCGACATGATAGGACGGGGATGGTTCTTCTAGGGGGTCCACATGCACGCACACACAAGATAACCCTAAGGTGTCAAAAGTTGTTGTTGAGCTTAGACTTCGTCGTCAAGTCTAAGCCGTCAAGGGGCGTCCCGGACGCTATCATTTCACGTTCGGTTCTCTTTGTTCATAGTTTTAACAGTTCTACAGTCTAAGGCCTAAACACGGCCGAAGGTACAAGTGAGTATACTTGCCTGCGGTGCGAGTGCGTCGTCCGTCCGAAGCGTCCCGTCCAAGCGTCCCGTCCAAGCGTCGCGTCTGCGATAGTCCGTCTTTTGATGTCACGCGTGGATCAGACATCGGGTCTGGAAAACGGTAGTGGATCGCGTCGTAACTCCAATTTCTGGAACGTCTCGTCACTAGTCTATAGTGTTCACGTGGTCGAACAGAAGGCGTGACTGTCTCTGCGAAGTCGAGTCAAGCCAAAAGATTCTCAACCAATTGAACCACCAATCACTAACTAAATGCTTAGCCTGTAAGTTTAATTATAAGATTAATACATTATGGTATAGGAATATGTCTCTACTCCAATATAAATAATTATATTAAACATGCCACTTCACTGCTCATATATTAAGTTAGGGGTACAAAAATAGCCCACTGCCTAACATGCTGCACATAGACTTACCTTATATACAAGTCTGCCATTCATTATATTTATAAGCCCAATATGAAACAAGCTGAAGTATATATAGATTAGATTAACTACAAATTTATAACTGATATGGGTGCTACACTGATATTACCTCATCATACATCACATAGTTGTTAGGGGGGTATAACTGAACACTTGAAGTATGTAACCCAAGGCTATATGATGCATTCATGCCATTATAATAACTTGATGTTATATCTGATAATAATAACCTAGTGTAAATCATAGCTCTTTATAAAAGATATGAGGTGCGAATGTGCAAAGGACGTACAAGTTAAGGTGTACGTCGCTACCCTCATCTATGTCGTCGGTGAGTGTCTGGGAGCTGCGCAGGAGATCGGGACGGCGGACTGCGGCTGCCTGGGCACAGAGGAGGCAGGACACGTGGAGAACGCGTAGAGACGAGGGGACTGCGGGCTGCGTGCGTGAGCGAGGGGAGAGGAGGCCGCGGTGCGAGGGGATGAACGGCAGGCGTTCGCGTGCGCCTGGGCGCGGAGGAGAAGGGACGCGCGTGGAGTTGAGGCTGTAGCATGTGAGTGGCGTAGGGAAGGAGCTCCGGCCTGGGGAAGAGGAGAAGGACAGGCGGACTGGGCTTTGCGCGAGGGGAGGAAAGTTGAGGCTGTGCGCTGCTTAGTCGCATTGAGAAGAAAGGGAATGGGGCGGCTGCGAAAAAAATATTTTGATTGCCTAGGTTAATTGTGGCGGCTGAGCTTTTCCCGTGAGAAATACCTAGGGCTAGGTTAAACCTTATAATAAAGGGGTAAGAGAGAGAAAGGTATATGGATAGTTATCACGTGGGGAGATAATGGGAGAATTTTTGTTCGGATCTCAATGGATATGTTAAAAGATTTGATTTAAAACAATTTTTATTTGATTTGATTTCATGCACCATGAAAACAACCTGTAGGATTAAATTTTCAGTAAATGGGATTAGGAGGTTGAGTTATTAAGTTAGGAATCTAAAGGAAATAACAATTCCTAGTTTGTTTTGTTAAAAACGTACATGCCTCTTCAAAATTAAATTTTATATTTAGAAAAATATATTTTATAAAGAGTAAGATCAGAACTGATAGGGCCCTCGTTGTCAAAAAATTAAAAGGAAGGTACTGGGGTGATCGTGCCTCCGAGAGGATCGTGGATACAGGGTCTGGTCACGCGCCAGGTTCACGGAAACGACAATAAAAATAAAAAGCTAAAACGTCGAAGTCTAATGGTCAAGACATCTCTTCAATAAAAGCTGTTTTGTGGGAGAACGACCCGTGAAATAACGTTCACTAAAAATCCCACAAATAACTACTCTTCCATATGGTCACAACGACATATCACATCGCATAATCCGGATCCAAGAAGAGGCAAAAATAATTACGCACACGAAAAGGGTCGTACACATAGGAAATACGAACGGTCAGAAAGCGGTCGTTACATGGATTACATTGCTTTCCTTAGAGTCTATGTCTTCAATCTTGATGCCTTGATGTTTCCCATCATCTCCAAGCTTTGGCACCCCTTGAGTCCAAGCTTTGGCCCTTCTCCACTTGATGTCCATCCTTACATCAAGTGCTTAGTCTCCAAAGATGATATTCTTGAAATGTAACTATGAGACCAAAATAAGAGAGTCATTAGCAACAACATAATGTTGTGATCATCATCAAAATAACATTGGTATGAAACACCAATACTCAACACACGCAACACACTAACACATTAAAAACGAGCAATATTACTTACATGTTCATAAACACCACGATGAAGGAACCACAACACATTCATACATACACATGCCTACATTTATATCACTTCATTTATCAAACCATACCACACTCATACAACAATCATGTATGCATATACTACATGCATATCGCCATACCATCACACCACACTCGTAGACATATACACACATTTATACAAGCACAAACACCAATCACATAAGCATTCTTAAATATATAGCTACATACATACAAGTACTCATTCACACAGCTAAGTATATGAATCTGTAATACCCTATTGCATGTATACACGTATTATACTACGTATCTTCAATCGTATTTATTTGTGTACATTTTTATGTATTTCTAGAGTTTTAATTTTATTTTTCTAAATTTATTATAATGATAAATATATTTTTAAATATTTTCAAAATCATTATTTATGATGGTATTTAAGTGGAATACATAGTATGGGTATATGGGCTAGGTATAAAGGGGAGTATTTCTTTTTATCAAAATTAGAAGTTTTGAATTTTATTAACATGCCACATCACCCCATTTGTGTGTCAACATATTAGGCCCCTTCATTTACAACATGCCACCTATTAGGCACTTTTCATTTGGAGAGGAGTTTATGGAATGAGTGTGATGGATGAGGAATTTAAAGGAAAAAGAAAAAGGAAAAAAAGGAAAAGGAAAAAAAGGAAAAATAAACCCAAAACTTATTTCATCTTCTTCCTCCTCCTCCCACCTCATGGCCGAACCAACCACCACCATGGCTGGCCATGGTCAACCCCCTCATTGGCCTCCCATTCTAGGTTAAAACCTATCACCCCATCTCACTGATCCCTTGACCAATCATGAGAAAGACAAGAAAAGCAATGATAATAAGAGGATTCAACATCATGATAGCAATTAATATCAAAAAAAAATAAAGATTAAATATAAATAGAGGAGAGAATTAATACCAACAAGGAGAACTCAGAAATCTATTCAGAAATTTAAGAACCTAACAAAAATCCAAGTTTCCATGCTCAAAATCTTCTCAAACCCCTAATCTTAGCTCTAGAGAATTAATGGCTGCTCAAAACGAAAATAAAACTGATTTTTGATTCCTTTTTTAACCTAGGGTACTCATTAGGTTTATATACAAGTGGGTTTAAACCCAACAAAACAAAAGACAACCCATTTTCGAAGTGAATCTGCGCTGGCGACCCGGTCGACTCGGACCGAGTGACAAGCCTACTCGGTACGAGTAGGTTCAACGCTTGTTTGGATCTCGATCCAGTTCCTTCGTTCTCAATCTGGAGCAATGCTCACTCGGACCGAGTCACCTAGGCACTCATTCCGAGTACAGAGGGTTGAAAATGGCTTTGAAATCGCATTCTGCCTTCATTTTTGCTCAGACCGAGTAGCTTTCTACTCGGTCCAAGTGCCTGTTGCACTCAATAAGTGCCTTTTGCGCTCGATAAACTGCTAATTCGTCAGCTCCATCTTCTTCTCGTTATACCTACTCGGACCGAGTTGGCTATACACTTGGTTTGAGTGCTCTGGAAATGCTGATGGAGGGGGGCAGCTCCCATTCTTCTCATCCTCCTATCCTTCTCCCATCTTCTTCTTGATCCCGGAACTCCGCGACTTAGGGTTTGGGCCATGTTTTAGGCCATTTTGCTTGTTGTAGGCGTAAAAGAGGCTAGGCGACGAAATGATACTCGCCTAGGCGCAAATTGGGGAACTAGCTTGACAACGAAGCTAGTTCCGACATATATCATGTTGCTCAATTACCATGTCATGTTTACTTTCCATTAACGGTACGCGAATTAATTGTCATGTCATTGCATTCTTCAAGTGATCCCGTGATTGCGTAGCATCGCTACAATACTTGTGTTTCCTGGCTCGTGACCAGAAGCGAGCATAATGAGTTGCTAACCCCAACGCTCGATATTGAATTGTGAACTAAGAAACAAGCTCCCGTGCGGGGCAACCCTGGCTCACTTGCTGGGCTCATGTGCAGGGACCCTGGCTTGTTTACGTGTGGGATGGGGTAAGGGTTAAGCGGCCATTCAACTGGGAGTCTGCCCGATCAGCAACTGCAGTTGTAAGGCGTAAACTCTGGGGTGGGGTAGTGTTTAGTGTCGATCGGTGTGAATGTTGTACCATTCAGCTGAAGGGCGTAAACATCTACAAAACAATGTGAAACGTGAATAGTGCATTGATTGAGATTGTTAGTAGCTTGGCTACTCTTGCCTTGTCCCGATACTTGTTCTCTTGTACTTACTGTTCACCATGTCTTAAATTGTGCACTCATGTTATAACTGCCATGTCATGCATACTAAAACTGCTAGGTTGCTAGTTGCCTTACTTTCAGTTTCCTTGCCCAAGTCTCTTAGACTTGCTGACATGTGCCCCTTTACTCTTTTGGGTGACACATGTTAGATCCTGAGCCTGAGTACCTTGTTGAGGACGAGGTGTTTGCTGACGCCGAGCCCGAGCTTGTGTTTGACGAGGAGTACGCGGACACTGGGGACCAGTCCTAGTGTCTTCGTTGTGTTTCCTTTTTGTTTAGACTGCTGTTTGGTTGTCGGTGCGTGGCACCTATACTTTGTTATGTTGTTGCTTTTGTTGGCCTTGTTCTGGGCCTTTAGACTCTTTCTTTTAGCCTGGTGGCTTTTCTGGATGTTGGACTTATTTTCATGTTGGACAATTTATGAGATATGAGATTTTATTTCAGTCTCTCTTTGGGTTAGACACTTCTCCTCGAATATCCTTCTCCATCATGTCATGCACCTAGCAATCCATGTCATTGATGCTCTGGCTATCTCAGATGTGTCTATAGCTCCGTTTTTCTCCAAATCGCCTCGAAACTCTTGAAAATGAAATAAAAGCTCCAAAAATCATATAATCAAATAAATGATTGATAAAGCGATAAAAATGAGTTTTGAGCGGCCAAAATGATATGAAATGATGCGATAAAAGTATAGAAAACACTCGAGATCACATTGGAAGTTCTTTTTCTCAAGTGAAAACAAATATATTGTAAATGACATTAGAAACAAAGACAAAAGTGTGGTGAAAGAATTTGTGCACAAGTAAAGTGATTTTCAAGCTTAATTCATCATAGCGAATTCACTTCTAGCAAAGAAACTAAAAGAAATAAGGATAAAGTAAAAACTAACTATATACACATGCAAGCACTCCAAAAGTAAAGAAAATATGATGCATGGTAAAAAGGAAATAAAAAGCGAAAAAGATGTGAAAATAAGTGAAAAATAAAGAAAAAAATAAAAATAAAAGTGCATGAATACACTCACTCCCCCACGCTAAACATCACATTGTCCTCAATGTGCAAAGTGTGGCACAAGGACATATAAGATATGTGTGGGTGTGTGTGTGGATGCTAAAAGGATGCAAATTGAAAGAAAAATAATAAAAATAAAATCCTAATGCATCTATATGATAACTAATAACTAAATTCCAGTCAGTCATACACAATGATGGTGTTGAGTATTGGACTTCTCCCTACTTAGTGTTAATGATGAGCAAACATAAATACTTGTGACTAATCCCCTATTTACAGTTAATCCATTTCCTAAGCATATCATGAAGATATATTAGCAATGGATGGCACACATAGATCAATGGAAGCAAGAAAAATGGATTGGATGATCAAAGATGGTGATTGAAGCTCCTAGAAGACTTCAAGCTCATACTTTGGAAAGAAGAGTTAGTTCTACATTGTAATCTTCTTTTTTTCTTCTAGTTTGTAGTTTAGAAGTGGAACTTTGATGGAGCACACACTCATCTTAATTTCTGTCATAGGAAATCATTAGATCAATTCTCCTTTGACTCTAATTCGCTTCTTCTCTAGAATGTGCAATGTTTGATCTCAACAGATGACTGCTGAACGTTTTACAATCGCCTGTCTCGAAACAGTCGACTGTGTTTTGATCTACAGTCACCTGTTATGCACATATCTAAACAGTTGATTTTTGGGCTTCTATGCTTTAAACTCTTTCAGGCGACTGCTGTACGTTTCACAGGCGCATGTCCAAGAGACAGTCGACTGTGATCTGAAAATCAGTCGCTTGTCTATCTTCTGCCCCATGATCAGTTCTTTTGTTCTGGCCAGTCGACTGATGGTGTATTTATAGTCGTCTATCCAAGGACCAGTCGACTGTATGTGCTTCAACAGTCGCATGTCCATGATTCTTCTGCAGGAGTTGCTCTATGGAATATTTCTGATTCTTATGCCAGTCGACTGATGATGGATATACAATCGACTGTCCAATGGCACATTCGACTGTCGATGCTTCAACAGTCGTCTGTCTATGGGCGTCTCTACAGACTCAGCTCTCTGGAAAATGTCAGGGTTTGTGACAGTCGCCTGTAGAAGGAATTACAGTCGCCTGTTGGATTTACAGTCGACTGTCTTAACTGTAATGACCTAGTGCTATGGGGAACAAACACTAGAGGGGGGTGAATAGTGTTTTATAGAATTATAAGGAAATTACGCCAAATAAAACCCTACTTAACCAACAAATGCAGAATACAATAAGTGAATAACAACATAAGGAATAATGCAATGCAAACAAGCAATCTACCCTGGTTCGGTGCCACCCAAGTCTCCCTGACTTGTTACCGGTGCCCTACTCCAGCAACACCCGGATCCCCTCCGAATACTCTAGTAAAACCACTAGAGCTTTCCTTTAGCCCACCTGCAGAAACCCCACAAGTGCAATCGACCTACATTCGATGTCCGTGTATCCCACAACCCGGGAACACGCAAAAGCCTTAATCCCACAACTAGGGACTAAGCACACTCTCACAATCCGAGAATAAAACGAAATCTTGACTCCCACAACTTGGGATCAAGCCAATCCTCTCACCACCGTGAGTATACAACAATTATGAAGTATAAAGAATGAAATATAAAACTTCTTACCACAAAATCCTATGCCTTGAAAAATACTTACCAATATAGGGCAAGAATGGATTTTGAGGAAGATGAGATCACCAAACCCTAGCTCCACCAAGATGAGCAGCAATAGATGGCTAGGGAGAAGTTGGTGACTTGGATTCAAGCTCTTAACTTGAGAAAGCTCACAAGGAATGAAATCTCTCTTAAGGAATTAGGCTCAAAGAGTAAGGGAGAGATTCTTGTGAGATGAGAGAGCTTGGAATGGAGTTGAATGGATCTTCTCAAAGATGTGAAAATGTCTCTAATTTCAGCCTTGGATTACTGGTTTGAAGCACTCAAACTTATATAGAGAAAAGAGAAAACGGTCACAAAATTCGTGGCATTAAATGACCCAACGGCTCTATTCTGAAGCTGCTTAATTGGTCTAAGAAGGATCACTGACCGATTAGTTTTGCAACTAGTCGGTCGGTGAACCTTCTTGGACCTACTAGAAGGAAGACATCAAAGATCAAGATATGAATAACTAGTCGGTCTAAGAAGAAACGCCAACCGACTAGATCGTCATTTAGTCGGTCGGTGAACCTTCTTGGACCGACTAGAAGGTTGACAGCAAAGATAGTGAATTCAAGAGATATAAGAACTAGTCGGTCTAAGAAGAAACATCAACCGACTAGTTTGACAACTAGTCGGTCGATGAACCTTCTTGGACCGACTAATTAGTCGACAGTAAAGAAGTCGAATTTCACAAGGAGAACTAGTCGGTCTGAGAAGAGACACCAATCGACTAGATCGTCATTTAGTCGATCGGTGAACCTTCTTGGACCGACTAATTGGTCAACAAATGGTCTTGAATTGATTAGGATAACTAGTTGGTCTGAGAAGGATTTCCAACCGACTAAATCGTCATCTAGTTGGTCGGTGAACCTTCTTGGACGACTAATTGATCAACAGTGAATGGGCTGAAATAAGCAAGGATATCTAGTCGGTTCAAGAAGGATTTCCAACCAACTAGATCGTCATCTAGTCGGTTGGTTCTTCTACTTGAACCAACTAAGATGCATATGAAGCCGAGAAGTGAAGCGATAAGCTTTGGGAAAGTTTCTAATGGCTTCTACGGCAATCCTAGAGAATAGATATGAAAGTTAAGAAGATTTCTAGGCAAGTACTACTCAAAGATTAACATTCTACTAGGCCGAAGATAGAAGACAATAAAAGTAAACACGACAAACCGTCATCAAAGCTTCAACATGAAGAATCTGAATCCATCGACTTCAATAATACTCCTTGAGCTTCAACGAAGCTCCAGTCACAACGATCACGTGTTCTGAGGAAGTCTTGGAACGTCGCTTGAGATGAACATGAACTTTGGCGATGATCTCCATAATTCTTCATGGTCTTGAGTCTTTTAGTTGAATGACTTGAATATCTTCAACGTCATAGTCTTCGAAGCTTTTGACTCATCCATTCCTTTCTTCTCTTTGGATTGAATCTCCATTCATTTGTTGATGCCATTGGCTTGATGATTGTAGTAGCCTTTGCGTTCTTCAAGCCAATGCTTCACCTTTGTTGATCTACCAAGTTCTCCACTTGAATCAACACGTGTAGTCACTTTTGATCTTCTTGAATCAAATTGGTGACTTTATAGCTAACGGCAATCGCAAAAGTTAGTCACAATGATTTGTGTTTGATCACCATCAAAATCAAGGTGGAGAGTCCAATACTCAACATTCTCCCCCTTTTTGTGTGGAGTATTGGTGTTTCATACCAATCTTATTTTGATGATGATCACAACTGTAACGACTGCTTTTCATGTATCTGGATTTATTATAATATAATATATGTTTTGGTGGATTTTCTCCTCATGTGTGGTTTTCGTCTCCGTAGCTTTCATTTTCGATCGATTCGTCGTATTTTCTCGTTTCTTCCTTAGGATCGTCGATTTCGAAGTATGTCATTCGTGACGGGCTTCATAACGGTCGTATCTTACTGTTAGATCAAGCCTAGGAGTCTTAGGAATCGATCCCGGGGCCCCGTGCTCCGTATCGGAACTTTTGGTGCTCATTAGCCGGTATAAGAAGGGGCACCGACCGACTAGATGACGATCCAGTCGGTCGGCAATCCTTCTTGGACCGACTAGTTAGCTTTCTAAATTTCTCAGGAGTTACTGTTTATCGTTAGTCGGTCTAAGAACGTTGGTTGACCGACTAGGTTGCAAACTAGTCTGTCAGCAATGCTTCTTTAACCGACTAACTCATTAACTAATTTTGACACTAGTTACTGTTTACTCTTAGTCGGTCTAAGAACATTCATCGAACGACTAGATGTTAAACTAGTCGGTCAGTAGTTGTTCTTTGACCGACTAAATCTAAATCCTAATTCTGTACAGGAGTTACTGTTTACACTTAGTCGGTCTGTGTTGGTCGACCGACCGACTAGTTGCCAAACTAGTCGGTCAGTGGTTGCTCTTTGACCGACTAATCTGTGTTAAAACCCTAATTTCTGGGCAGCCGCCAGCCCAACCTATTTATACCCCTCCCAAACGTTTTCTTCTTCCTCCACTCGACCCAAAACCCTAGTTTCTCCCCCATTGAGCCCCCATCTTCCTCCAAGCCCTATTCCTTCATCCCAAGCCCTAGATTCATCATCTAAACCCTCCATCAACTCTATCTACCTCTCATCTTCCACAAAATCTCACAAAATCCCCAAAATCCCCCAAAAACCCAAACTCTCCAAACTTCTCCATTTGTTTCCAGATCTGGTCCTAGGGTTCTCCGGAGTGTTTCTTCCGCCTCCTCTCGGTAAGAAATCGATCTCTCGATGTTTTCATAACCTATTTGTATTTTTATGAAACCCTAATGAAATTTCATGTTGTTTGATGATTGTTTCCCCATAACAGCGACTTCCCTGTAGATTAGCATCCGCGAGACGAACCTTCGTGATCGTCATCCCCGGTGCTAGGCAAGTGAAACTTGCCACTTAGGGTTTAGGCCATGTTTTAGGCCATTTTGCTTGTTGTAGGCGTAAAAGAGGCTAGGCGACGAAATGATACTCGCCTAGGCGCAAATTGGGGAATTAGCTTGACAACGAAGATAGTTCCGACATATATCATGTTCCACAATTACCATGTCATGTTTACTTTACATTAACGGTACGCAAATTAATTGTCATGTCATTGCATTCTTTAAGTGATCCCGTGATTGCGTAGCATCGCTACAATACTTGTGTTCCTGGCTCGTGACCAGAAGCGAGCATAATGAGTTGCTAACCCCAACGCTCGATATTGAATTGTGAACTAAGGAACAAGCTCCCGTGCGGGGCAACCCTGGCTCACTTGCTGGGCTCATGTACAGGGACCCTGGCTTGTTTACGTGTGGGATGGGGTAAGGGTTAAGCGGCCAGTCAACTGGGGGTCTGCCTGATCTGCAACTGCAGTTGTAAGGCGTAAACTCTGGGGTGGGGTAGTGTTTAGTGCCGATCGGTGTGAATGACGTACCATTCAGCTGAAGGGCGTAAACATCTACAAAACAACGTGAAATGATTGAGATTGTTAGTAGCTTGGCTACTCTTGTCTTGTCCCGATAATTGTACTCTTGTACTTATTGTTTATCATGTCTTACTTGTGCACTCATGTTATAACTGCCATGTCATGCATACCAAAACTGCTAGGTTGCTAGTTGCCTTACTTTCTGTTTCCTTGCCCAAGTCTTTTAGACTTGCTGACATGTGCCCCTTTACTCTTTTGGGTGACACATGTTAGATCCTGAGCCTGAGTACCTCGTTGAGGACGAGGTGTTTGCTGACGCCGAGCCCGAGCTTGTGTTTGACGGGGAGTACGTGGACACTGGGGACCAGTCCTAGTGTCTTTGTTGTGTTCTACTTTTGTTTAGACAGTTGTTTTGTTATCGGTGCGTAGCACCTATACTTTGTTATGTCGTTGCTTTTGTTGGCCTTGTTCTGGGCCTTTAGACTCTTTCTTTTAGCCTGGTGGCTTTTCTGGATGTTGGACTTATTTTCATGTTGGACAATTTATGAGATGTGAGATTTTATTTCAGTCTTTCCTTGTGTTATTATTGGTGTTCCGTTGTGGTTACAGGGACCTGCTTATGTTTTATTGACGCTTATCGGGTTTGGGGCTTCACAGCTCCACTCTCGTGCGGACCTTTTCACGTCTCGCCTCCATTTTAGGGAAGCGGGTCGTGACAACAACATTATGTTGTTGCTAATGAATCTCATGTTTTAGTCTCTCAGTTTATTTCAAGGATATCTTTCTTGGAGATAAATCACTTGGTGTAAGGATGGACATCATGTGAAGAAGGGCCAAAGTTTGGACTCAAGGAGTGCTAAAGCTTGGAGATGGTGGAGCACAATCAGGGCATCAAGATTGAAGACTTAGACTCTTAAGAAAGCATTGTAATCCATGTAATTTACTTTATTGCGTTCTCTCCTTTGAGTCTAGGGTTAATGTAATGCCTTGCTAGATGGTTTGCTCATTCATGCACATGCATTTAACCATCTTAGTAAATCTTAGGATTATCATAGAATCCAACCCAATAGGTTCACTCTGTCTAAAGACTCACTTGGAGTCTCTGGCTTTCCATCAGTCACCTGATGAGGGAAACACAGCCGACTGGGTGATTTCCAGTCGCATGTAGATCCTCCTACAGTCGCCTGATATGCACAGCTCAAGTCAACATTTCAATTGACTCAAACTTAAGCTTTACGCACAGTCGCCTGAAGATCAGTTTACTGTCTCCTGTATATTTACAGTCACCTGGAAATTGGCCAACAGTCGCCTGTCTAGCGTAAGTGCAATCACTGCATCTCTCTGTCTTCTCTCCATATTTTACAGTAGTCGACTGATGAAGAATATACAGTCGCCTGACTATTGGACAGTTGACTGTAATATTAACATCTGTCGCCTGTGCGAAGAATTGGAGAAAGAGTACAGCTCTCTGTTTCGATCCATCCCCTGCAACAGTCGTCTGCTGAAGGTTTAAGAGGTGCCTGTCCTTTTTGTCAATCGACTGTATTGACTTCGTCAGTCGACTGTCCTGGCTCAGATTATAGTCGTTGTATATTTTCTAGCCGTTGATCAGTCGACTGTCTTATGATCGTCAGTCGACTGTTCCTGTCATTTGCACCCAATTTCTAGCCGTTGCAGATTTGTTTATTTGGTTGTTTCTTTGGGTTTTTGGGCTTGATATAAGATTCCTATATATATGAGTGTGCTGCCATCACTTGAGAACTCTTGACAACACTTGATAACTCTTGACTCTATAGAAAATCTCAAGAGATCTTTAAGCCACTCTCAAGATCCCTCATTTCCCTCTATTGAGCATTCATCTCTCTTCATGCATTGAAGTCCAGCTCAAGGGAAATCATCCAAGTGCTCTCAAGCATATTCCAACACTTGGAGATCCTCTTCCATGCCTTGCATTCATTCATGAGTAAGCATCTCAAGGCATAGGTAAGAGTATTTACTTTACATGGTGTAATTTGTTTTCCTATTTCTCTTTGTGGGATTAGGATACTCTCTTTGTGGGAGTTTCTCTCTTTGTGGGAGGTTGTCTCTTTATGGGACTAGGGAATTCTCTTTATGGGAATTAACTCTCTTTGTAGGAGTTCTTGTGTCCTAGTGTAGGGCTTGTAGGATCCTGTCCAAAACAGAGTTAGGATCGATAACTAAAGTGGAGACTTACGCTAGCGTATGCGGAGCGGTAGTCTCGGAACTTTGCCTTCGGATTCGCCACGACGGATCGAGTCTTCTCACGAACGGAGTAAGGCTACTAATCCACAATCTAAATCTCTATTTTAGATTAAGAACTTGGATGGAGGGAGAGGAAATATTTCTGCAGAGCTTCGCTATGAAGAAGATGCATGCATGAATTTCATGCAAATGGTGTAAGGAAAATGGCTACCCTTGGGTCTTATTTATAGCCCCCAAGGTAGTTATTTTAGGGTAAGTTGTTCCTTTGGAACAACTTAATTAAGGTGTACCATGATACATGGCACATTATAAGCTTAAGTTGTACCATATGCATGGTACAACATAAGCTTAAGATATTCCCCCTTTATTAGCCATATGTCGCATGCACTTATGCATATATAATGCGACTTTCCCGCTCATCCAGAGATCCTCTCCGGAAGGGAACAGATTCCCTTTGCACACGACTTCGTGTACGCGACGTTCGAGGTCCGTAATCCCTCGTACATCCCCCACAAGGGTGTACAAACGTCTTCCATATCCAACATCTCCCACTCACACTTGAGGGGATTGTAAGAGAACGTCTTTCCCTTAGTTCTTTCATCTATCATACCGAGAAATAGACCGTGCGACCGTCATGCGCGTAGAGTCTGCTGTTGTGCACTTGTTAGAGATACACAACGACCTCGAAGGTGCAAGGTTGAGTAGTTCAACGCATGCTTTACCCTAGATTATTTCTTCACATTTCTTATACTTTATATTCAACAATTGAATCCCATCTGGATTACAATTGGCTGGCCAGCTTTGAATCATTAAAGTCCAAATGCGAATATGAAATCAATCTTCCTCTTCTTGCGAACCTTCTGATCTTGACTTGATTCGCTTTTCTAACGTGCCCCGCCGAGCCGAATTACCATAGCCCATTAGCAACACGCTAAGGTAGCGATCATCTCGTCAAATCTAAAGGAACCAATTGGAGTCCTTGAGGGTAAGAGTTAAGACCCGTATGGCCTTTGAGTCTCACATAATAGCAAACACTATTGCTACTAACTCAGTGGTCGAAATGCATACGTGGTATGAACACGTACTACAACATCACTCCTTTCCCAGGGAGAGTATGTCTTAATGATGTTGTACGGATGAAAGATCAGACACCACAGTGCCTATCTTTTTGAGTCCCCTTACTACTCATGAAATATTCACGGACTCTCATCCTGCATAAGACAGATAGGATTTAAAAAAATCCAATTAGATCTTTATATCCTTGTGATACAGATCTCAGATCTTTTGTAAGCATCCATATGATGCAGATCTTTTATTCGACTATCTTGTTTAAGTCATGACTCTAAATCATTTGTCTAATGATTTTGACTTTAAACTAGTCTCATCTCTATCTTATCCTTCTGATAAGATAAGGCGGTTGCTCATGTGAGAGAGCTAACCTTAATCTGTCCGACATACACACAATAAAATAGCTGAGACTTAAACACAAATGTATATAAAATCATTTGTAAGAAACTTGTATGCAAATTAAATTTTGATCTTCTATAGACATGGGAAATATTACATGATACAGCTCAGCACCTACGCATTCCCATAGATGATAAGTGTTTGAAAAACACATCTCTGGGGATCGCCTTAGTAAGGGGATCCGCTATCATCTCATGCATGGATATGTATCTTATGTCTACTTCCTTCCGTTTGTCATAATCCTTTGCAAACTTGAATCGAATGTCAATGTGTTTGGTCTTACAATGAAATTTAGGATCTTTGACATAGGCAATCGAAGCTTGACTATCACTGTATATAGGAACAGTGCTCGAGTCAGAGGCATTCGTCAGCCTGTCTAAGAATTTCCTAAGCCAAACAGCTTCTTGGACCGCCATGCTGAATGCTACGAATTCGGCTTCCATGGTTGATAAGGCGATGCAGGTTTGCTTCTTGCTGCTCCAGGATATTGCACCATTCCCGAGCAAGTAAACAAAACCTGAGGTAGATCTTCGCTCGTCGAGATCACCCGCCCAATCAGCATCGGTATAGCCTTCGAGTCTCAAGGTATTGCCTTGATAGCATAACGCATAGTCCGCAGTCCCTTTGAGGTATCTTAATATCCTCTTCACCGCTTTCCAGTGTGCTTGTCCTGGGTTGGATTGGTAACGGCTTACCATACCAACAGCATAGCAAATGTCTGGTCTGATACACATCATGGCGTACATCAGACTCCCGACAGCACTGGAGTATGGAACTTTTTCCATAGCTTTCTTTTCTTTTGGATCTTTGGGACACATCTCCAAACATAGACCCTCGCCTTTGCTTATTGGAGTATCAATTGGCTTGCAATCCTGCATATTAAACCGTTCTAAAACTTTCTTTATATATGTCTCTTGAGAGAGAGAAAGAAGTTTCTTGGAACGATTCCTTGAGATCTTAACCCCAAGGATATATGCAGCTTCACCCATGTCTTTCATCTCAAAGACGGATGAAAGCCAAGTTTTGATATCCAAGATAAGACGCTTATCATTTCCGGCTATAAGTATGTCATCTACATAAAGAGACATAATTACATACTTGTTTTTAATCCTCTTAATATATACGCAGTTGTCTTCGTCGAGCATGGAGAAACCATACGACAAAACGACTTCTTGAAAGCGCATATACCACTGCCTTGAGGATTGTTTAAGACCATATATGGATTTACGAAGTTTACAAACCTTATGTTTGTTTTCTTCTTGTACAAACCCGTTTGGTTGTTCCATGTAGATCTCCTCATCTAGTTCTCCGTTAAGAAAAGCAGTCTTTACATCCATCTGATGTAACTCGAGGTCCAAACAAGCCACCATTGCCAGAATTAAGCGAATGGAGGTAAAACGCACGACAGGAGAGAAATTCTCTTCGTAGTCTATTCCTTCCTGTTGCGTGAAACCTTTCGCAACAAGGCGAGCTTTATATTTCTCGATGGAGCCATCAGCCTTATGCTTGATTTTGAGAACCCACTTGTTCCCAATGGCTCTACGTCCCTTAGGTAAATTAACCAAGTCCCAGACTTGGTTTGTTTTCATGGATTGAAGTTCTTCTTCCATTGCCGCTATCCATTTATCTTTAGCAGGGCATGTGACGGCCTGTTTGAAATTTGCCGGTTCGTCATCATCTTGTAGTAATGTCATGAATGTTTGAGGAAATTAATCCTCAAATCTCAGAGGTGTTAGCCTCGTTCGATTACTACGTCTTGTTTGAGTTTGATCACTCCCACTTGGAATGACATCACTCCCACTTGGAATAACATCACTCCCACTCGGAATAGGATTGGTATCGTTCGTATCATCCATTGGTGAAGTTTGAAACGTATTTTCTTCTTCACCAAGAATTCTCCCACTCGAACGTTCCGATCCTTCTTGATCCCAAGTCTCAAACAAGGATAAGTCTTGACTTATCTCACCCTGTCTTGGAAACTCTTTTTCCAAGAAGACAACATCCCTCGATTCGAATTCTATTAGACCCCCATTGTCCTCTTGACCGACGAAAACATATCCTTTGGAGTTTTCAGCGTATCGGATGAAGATACACTTCCTCCCACGTGGCCCAAGTTTGCCATATTTGTGAGAGGATAAATGTGCGTAAGAGGCACAACCCCAAGGTTTTAGAATGTTTAAGTCTGGAGTTCTATTGTTCCATAACTCATAAGGAGTAGAACTTACCGACTTCGAGGGTACACAGTTTAAGATGAATGCTGCCGTCAATAATGCGTCACCCCAAAAGGTGATAGGCAAATTTGCCTGAGACATCATTGATCGGACCATTTCCATCAATGTCCTATTTCTTCTTTCCGCAACACCGTTTTGTTGTGGAGTGTAAGGCATAGTTACCTGATGTACTATGCCTTTTTCATCACAAAGTTCCTTAAAACTTATTGATTGATATTCACCACCCCTATCGGTTCGCAAAACCTTAATCTTGCGATCTAATTGATTCTCCACTAAACTCATATAGTTTTTAAAGCAAGCCAAAGCTTCACTTTTGTGGGATATCAAATAGATATGTCCGAAACGGGTGAAGTCATCAATGAATGTGATGAAATAGGACTTCCCGCGTCTTGTCTTAACATTCATTGGACCGCAAATGTCCGAATGGATAAGCTGTAATGGAACTTCGGCCCTTGTGCCAGTTCCAAACGGCTTGCGACAAGTTTTCCCTACAAGACAATGTTCGCAAGTTGACATTTCAACTTTTGAAACATTAGATAGCAAGCCACTTTTGGCAAGTCTATCCATTCTAGTTGGTCCAATATGACCAAGTCTTGCATGCCAATAAATGATCTCAGACTCAGAGTTAGAAGCATTTGTCAAATGGAAACTTTCATTAATGGAAGAAGAATCATCATACATTGTATTTAAAACAATTAATCCATTACAAACATTACCAGAACCAATCAAAGAATTATTACAAACAAGGTCAACATATTGTTTATAGAACCTCCACTCATAATCTAAAGACATTAACATGACCACGGAAACGATATTCCTTCTAATATCTGGAGCAAAGAGGACGTCGTGCAATAATAAAGTCCGGCCGTTGTCGAGAACTAGCTTGCATGTTCCGACGCCTTTGACTTCAACACGTGTGTTGTTGCCGACGTATATCCACTTTGTTCCTTGAGTTATCTTTCGATACTCTACGAAGAACCTTCTGTCCTTCGCTACGTGGTCTGTGGCCCCTGAATCAATCAACCAAAAATAGTTAGATTCAGCAAGAAACATGGAACTAGAAACACATATGTAACTAGCCCTACAAGTTACCTTATCACTTCCATCCGTACATGTACGGGCGAAGTGACCGTACTTGTTGCACTTAAAGCACTTGATCTTCTTCAAGTTTTTCTTCTTTGAGTGCACATTCTTTTGCCACTTTTTGTTCTTTGTCTTCTTTGAGGTCTCCGGTTCTTGCTTACGTTCGTTCACAAACCTTAAGCGTTTATTCTTCCGCTTATTTCCTCCATGTGAGGAACTAGCGGCCACGTGCACTTCTGCACTTGGTTTTGCGGCTTGAATCCGCTCTTCCTCGAGTTCGAGGTGTTTCGATACATCGCTTAAAGTTTTAATGCACTCATTATGAGTGAGATGCATTTTCATGTTATCCCAGCTATCTGGGAGTGAACGAATGACTGCTTGGATCTGCTGTTCGTCAGACAGCGTGACACCCGCATCCTTTAATTCAGATATAAGATTCGCCATGTGGCGGAGATGCTTTTTCATAGAATGATCTCGCCGCATCTTGTACGAATCAAATTGAATATTCAAGGAGCGGAGTTTGGTAACCGAAGTTCCACCAAACTTTATCTCTAGCTCAGACCATATGTCTTTGGCTAGGTCGAATTCCCGAAATAGACGCATTATGTCATTGTCCATTGCGGACAGTAACGTAATACGTGCTATTTTGTTCTTTCGAGTCCAAGTATCATAAGCTTCACGGTCCCTCTTGTGTAGGGCCGTATTGCCCAACTCAGGTTCTACCATTATGTTTTGAAGTGTTTCGAGCACATCTTGCTCCTCCAAAACATATTGGATCTTTATTGACCAAAGTTTATAATTGTCGCCGTTGAGCTTTTCACCTTTGTTAAGCTCTGCGACAATATTCTTAGAAGCGGTAGACATATTCGATTCAAAAAACTGCAAAGAGAATGAAAAACACGATCAAAATTCTATGCATAAAGTTTCGATTCTTTAAACACTTGATAAGTTCCTTGGATGCGTTGAAATGTTACTCTAGAATCGAGAAGTTCACTACGTTCCCAACTACCATCTAGAAGTAACTTTCAAAGTATCCCTCTTACTTATCTTAAGTAAAAAGAAATCAGAAATAATACCCGTATGGTATTAGCAGCGGAAAATTACTTTAAAAAACATATCTTTCAAAATAGAATAGGTGAGAGTTTGCGCAAAGAATTTTAGCGCAACAATTGCCAAGCCACGAGACCTGTTCTACACACCCATGGGTTAGATAACCATGGCCGGATCGTGGTAGGACTTGGAATTCTAAATTGCGCTATCCCGATTTAAGGACGGGACATAACCTATTTGAAAAACATCTTTGTCAAAATTTGAAAGCACGTTGGCTAATCTCCGTAGAGTAGAGCACAACGTCACAAGTACATTGGCTAATCTCCGTAGAGTAGAGCACAATGACATGGCTAATCTCACATGAAGTAGAGCACTTTGGCTAGTCTTCAAGGAGTAGAGCCCAATGAAAAACTTCATTAAAACGTTAGTCCCGTATGAACTAGTCGGCACTGTGGTTAGCCCCGTATGGGCTAATCGACACATTCGAGTTTGACCAATGCCTTTTGTCACCCTGTATGGGTCAGTTGAAAAATTTGCAGTCGACCCAGACCTTCTGCCAGATTGGTCGACCAAAAATACAAAATTGGTCGACCAATTTTCCGGACTGCAACTTCTTCCCGGCCAGGGCCTCTGCCCTGGCCGGGGCTTGGCCAAGGGCCGACCAGGGCCTCTGCCCTGGCCGGCCAGGGGCCCTGGCCCCCTCGGACAGGGCCGGCCAGGCCCTGGCCTCTGCCAGGGCCGGCCGGCCAGGCCACTGGCCGGGGCCAGGGCTCCTGCCCTGGCCTCGGCCAGGCCCTGGCCTGAGGCCAGGGCGCTGCCCTGGCCTCTGCCAGGGTGGCCTGGCCGCTGGCCGGGGCCAGGGCTCCTGCCCTGGCCTCGGCCAGGCCCTGGCCTGAGGCCAGGGCGTCGGCCCTGGCCTCTGCCAGGGCCGCCTGGCCCTGGCAGTGGCCAGGGCGCCGGCCCTGGCCTCTGCCAGGGCCGGCTTGGCCGGCAGGCCTTGGCCAAGGCCGGCCACTGCCGGCCTGGCCTTGGCCGGCCCACTACCGGCCTGGCCATGGCCGGCCATGGCCAAGGCCATTTGGCGTTGACCAGCCATGGCCCCTTTGGCCATGGCCGGCCACCCCCTTTGAATGGGGTTGTCGTACTTATTCCTCCCCCTTGATGGGGTGGTCGCCGGTGGTTATTGGCCGTAGCCAACCCCCTCCGCTCGGGGAGGGGGGATGCATGGCATTCATAGCCCATTTGGCCATGGTGCACATGCACCAAATTTCCTCTTACCCGATGGAAATAACTACCATCATCTTCCTCGATGAAGCACCTGTTCGTCGATGAAGCACCCGTTCGTCTGTTCGTCGATGAAGCACCCGTTCGTCGAGAAATTAGTTATTTCCTAATGGCCGTGTGCCAAAAAATGAATAACGTACTACGTGAACGGTCGGTTCTTCCCGTCACAGAGAGTTCCTACCATATCCGTAATGATAGGAGACCCTAACGTGAAAAGAACAACCGCTGCGTTCTCTCCGTCACAAAGCGTTCCTACCATATCCATAATGGTAGGAGACCCATTCGTGAAAAAGAAAACGACTCGTTCGTAGTTTCGACGGGGCGGTGGATTGACCGGGGCGAACCCATATGGCTCTGATACCAATGTAGGATCCTGTCCAAAACAGAGTTAGGATCGATAACTAAAGTGGAGACTTACGCTAGCGTATGCGGAGCGGTAGTCTCGGAACTTTGCCTTCGGATTCGCCACGACGGATCGAGTCTTCTCACGAACGGAGTAAGGCTACTAATCCACAATCTAAATCTCTATTTTAGATTAAGAACTTGGATGGAGGGAGAGGAAATATTTCTGCAGAGCTTCGCTATGAAGAAGATGCATGCATGAATTTCATGCAAATGGTGTAAGGAAAATGGCTACCCTTGGGTCTTATTTATAGACCCAAGGTAGTTATTTTAGGGTAAGTTGTTCCTTTGGAACAACTTAATTAAGGTGTACCATGATACATGGCACATTATAAGCTTAAGTTGTACCATATGCATGGTACAACATAAGCTTAAGATATTCCCCCTTTATTAGCCATATGTCGCATGCACTTATGCATATATAATGCAACTTTCCCGCTCATCCAGAGATCCTCTCCGCAAGGGAACAGATTCCCTTTGCACACGACTTCGTGTACGCGACGTTCGAGGTCCGTAATCCCTCGTACATCCCCCACAAGGGTGTACAAACGTCTTCCATATCCAACAGGGCTAACCCTAATTCTCCGAGTGGGAGTTAGTGATTCTCTGTGTGGGAGTCTTGATCCTTGTGTAGGATTGGTTGGGTCCTTGTGTATGGCATAAATCCTCTTTGTGGGGTATCTCCTTGTGAGATTTGTATTCACTTCTCTGTGTGGGATTATGGTGAATATTGGTGTGGATGGATGTACCCAAGTTTGGGGAACCAGGGTAAAACTTTGTGTTTGCGTTTGGATTGATTGTGCCATTTAATTCCTCTTGCATTTATAATTCCGCATTTGCAGGTTAAATTTTAATTGGACAATTTTATTGCCATTACACTATTCACCCCCCTCTAGTGTGTGTTGTTAGTATTGCAAGGGTTAGACGATCTCTACAATTGGTATCAGATCGAGGTTAAAGCATACTGCAACGATGGCATTCAACGCCTCATCTACGTCTCAGGAAGAAGGTCACTCAACCGTTCGACCCCCGCTCTTCAACAGAACCAACTACCCGAGTTGGAAGATCAGGATGATGGTCTACTTGAAGAGTCATGACATTTGGGACATAACAGAGTCACCTTTCGAGGAGCCTACTTCACCCGCGGCCTTGAGAACTAGAGCGGAGGACTTGATCAAAGTCAATGCTAGGGCTATGTGTGTTCTCCATTGCGCCCTCACTCCGGATGAGTTCAATCGCATCTCCATGTGCAAATCGGCCAACAGTATATGGCATACATTGGAGATCTCTCATGAAGTGCTACTTCAACATAAGGAAGAGATTCAGTCAACCAAGCCCGAGAAGAAAAAGGTCGTTGCTCTGCCAGGTGAGAAGGAGTCTTTCAAGTGGAAAAAGAAGTTCCAATAAGAAGCTCCAAGTGATGATGAAGAAGTTCTTAGTGACGATGACTACATCGAGCTTGCCAAGCAATTCAAGAATTTCAAGGCATTCCTCAAGGACAATCAAGGTATGTCTTCATCAAAGTTTGTCTCACAGTCTAACAAGTTGGTTTGTTTCAACTGCAGTGGAATAGGTCATGTGGCTACCGAATGCCCTTCCAAACTCAACATAGATACCGGTAAGGGTAAAGGGAAGAAACATTGGAAAGCCAAGTCCGAGGTCAAGGACCAAAAGAAGGGACTTATTGGCACATTTGATGATTCCGATGGGGACACATCTAATGATGAAGAAGATGACAAGGAGCACGATCAAAGGTGTTTCGTTGCCTTTGATGACTCTTCATCAACTTCATCTAACACTAGCGATGAAGAGATAGAGACATGGCTCAACTCCAAAGAAGAAAGTTGCTTTATGGCTAATGGGGAAGAGTCTTCATCAAGCTCAAGTGAGGAGGATAGTGATGAGGAAGCTGAGGAGGAAAAGCCATCATATGAGGAGCTTGAATACCGCCTAAATGTGGCCTCAAATTTGGCAAGTAAGTGCATCGACTCATATGAGAAAATGAAAGCTAAACTTGATAATGCTATGAGTAGGATGCATGATTTAGAATCTTCCAGTGAAATTGTTCATGATGAAAGGCATGTTTATGACACTTGTGAGAGAGACACACTTCTCTCTCAAGTTAAGGAATTGAGCCTTTCTAATGAAAATCTCATTGCTCAAAACCTTAGCTTAGATGCTCACATTCAACAACTTACGTTGTAATGTGAAGAGGAATCCCGGAAGCTTATAAGCTTTGTGTATTCTAGGGATTCACTCCACGATTTGTTGGAAAAACAACATCCGGCAAATCATAGAGGAGCTTTGGGTTATATTCAAAATGTGGTTCCCAAACCCACCTCTAATTCCTCTTATGGTGCAAATACAAGAAATATTGCTAAAGCACCTAAGAAGAATCACCATGCTTTCTTGTACAACAATAACACCAACAAGAAGCATGTAGATCACAAGGTGATGAGGAAGAATGAAGAATCTTCATTTTTTGCTAAGAAGCAAAATCCTCATTCTTTGCATGCTAAGAAATTTGTTTCTACACCTAAGCATGCCACATCCTTCCCTCTTGCTAAGGCAAAACCCTTGCGTAGGAAATCCTTGAGATTATGGATTCCCACTAAGGTTAGTGTGCAAGAGAGAGATAGTTACATCAACTCTCTAGTTAGGGATGTGATCACCTCGTGTGATTACATTATGTTACATCAACTCTCTAGTTACATAAAACTCCTCTTGGGTTTGGTTACCTAATGTTTAGGTTCCTCACACATATGCATATTACATGGGTATTGTGCTTCTATGTTTATTTTAAGTATACCCATTGTTTGTGTGTGTTTCATGATTTTGAAAATATTTTCAAATTTATTTCTTTTCATGAAAATGGGGACCTTGGGGTTTATTGACATGCATGCATTTTTGATCCATATGTATGTCAATGGGGAGTTAACATATTATGTGTTTAAATTATTTTAAGACATATTTTAACTCTCATTTCGGAGGTTATTTGAGATCATTATTTTTACTTGGTTATTTTGGGTCTCAAACCAAACCTCTTGTTTATTGCCAACTTGTTTCATGTCTCATTGTTTTTGGCAATATCCTTGTGTATCTTTGAAGCTTGATTTCTCCATATCTATTGCTTTGATACACTTTTTAGTCCCATGGCTCCATTAATTAATTGGTATTAGATCCTAGAAGTCAAAAGTTGACCATTTCTATGATCTAGGGGGAGCATGGGATAGTGAATTGATACCCACTAAATTTTTAAATTTGGTATCATACATATCTTTTGTTTCTTGCATATTGTCACATCTTGGTTAAGGTGACAAAGAGGGATATTTTTGCTGTCCACCTTTTTGACGATGTCAAGGGGGAGAGATATATGCATTATTTGATCATATTTATAGGGGGAGAGATATATACATATGCATATGGGGAGAGATATCTCTATAGGGAGAGATATATGGGATTAGATAAACCATTCATGTTTGCATGCCTTTATTCTTTGCAATTGGTTTATGTAATCCATGCCTATTATATGTCACCATGTTTTTAATTGGTATTATGAGTATTTACCTTTGTGTAGCTCATTATATAATTGGTGCATATAAGTAGGGGGAGATAATTAACATTATGCTTTAATTCTTTATGATTTACATAATGTGTGTCATCATCAAAAAGGGGGAGATTGTTGAGTATTGGTGTTTCATACCAATCTTATTTTGATGATGATCACAACATTATGTTGTTGCTAATGAATCTCATGTTTTAGTCTCTCAGTTTATTTCAAGGATATCTTTCTTGGAGACTAATCACTTGGTGTAAGGATGGACATCATGTGAAGAAGGGCCAAAGTTTGGACTCAAGGAGTGCCAAAGATTGGAGATGGTGGAGCACAATCAAGGCATCAAGATTGAATACTTAGACTCTTAAGAAAGCATTGTAATCCATGTAATTTACTTTATTGTGTTCTCTCCTTTGAGTCTAGGGTTAATGTAATGCCTTGCTAGATGGTTTGCTCATTCATGCACATGCATTTAACCATCTTAGTAAACCTTAGGATTATCATAGAATCCAACCCAATAGGTTCACTCTGTCCAAAGACTCACTTGGAGTCTCTGGCTTTCCATCAGTCGCCTGATGAGGGAAACACAGCCGACTGGGTGATTTCCAGTCGCCTGTAGATCCTCCTACAGTCGCCTGATATGCACAGCTCAAGCCAACATTTCAATTGACTCAAACTTGAGCTTTACGCACAGTCACCTGAAGATCAGTTTACAGTCGCCTGTATATTTACAGTCACCTGGAAATTGGCCAACAGTCGCCTGTCTTGCGTAAGTGCAATCACTGCATCTCTCTGTCTTCTCTCCATATTTTACAGTAGTCGACTGATGAAGAATATACAGTCTCCTGACTATTGGACAGTTGACTGTAATATTAACATCAGTCGCCTGTGCGAAGAATTGGAGAAAGAGTGCAGCTCGCTGTTTCGATCCATCCCCTGCAGCAGTCGTCTGCTGAAGGTTTAACAAGCACCTGTCCTGTTTGTCAGTCGAATGTATTGACTTCGTCAGTCGATTGTCCTGGCTCAGATTATATCCATTGGATATTTTCTAGCCGTTGATCAGTCGACTGTCATATGATCTTCAGTTGACTGTTCCTGTCGTTTTCACCCAATTTCTAGCCGTTGCAGATTTGTTTATTTGGCTATTTCTTTGGGTTTTTGGGCTTGATATATGATTCCTATATATATGAGTGTGCTGCCATCACTTGAGAACTCTTGACAACACTTGATAACTCTTGACTCTATAGAAAATCTCAAGAGATCTTTAAGCCACTCTCAAGCTCCCTCATTTCCCTCTATTGAGCATTCATCTCTCTTCATGCATTGAAGTCCAGCTCAAGGGAAATTATCCAAGTGCTCTCAAGCATATTCCAACACTTGGAGATCCTCTTCCATGCCTTGCATTCATTTATGAGTAAGCATCTCAAGGCATAGGTAAGAGTATTTACTTTACATGGTGTAATTTGTTTTCCTATTTCTCTTTGTGGGATTAGGATACTCTCTTTGTGGGAGTTTCTCTCTTTGTGGGAGGTTGTCTCTTTGTGGGACTAGGGAATTCTCTTTGTGGGAATTAACTCTCTTTGTGGGAGTTCTAGTGTCCTAGTGTAGGGCTAACCCTAATTCTCTGAGAGGGAGTTAGTGATTCTCTGTGTGGGAGTCTTGATCCTTGTGTAGGATTGGTTGGGTCCTTGTGTAGGGCATAAATCCTCTTTGTAGGGTATCTCCTTGTGAGATTTGTATTCACTTCTCTGTGTGGGATTATAGTGAATATTGGTGTGGCTGGATGTACCCAAGTTTGGGGAACCAGGGTAAAACTGTGTTTGTGTTTGGATTGATTGTGCCATTTAATTCCTCTTGCATTTATAATTCCGCATTTGCAAGTTAAATTTTAATTGGACAATTTTATTGCCGTTACACTATTCACCCCCCTCTAGTGTGTGTTGTTAGTATTGCAAGGGTTAGACGATCCCTACATTTTGATGATGACAAACCAAATATAAACAAAACAAATAATTGTGCATTAAATATACTTACTCCCCCTGCAATGATGCCATTCAAGTTAATATCAATAATCAATAGCATCATTCCGCAGTTAATAGTGTTTGTATCACATGAGGTTGTGTATATATCGCATGAATGATCAGAAATAATATGCGTACACAATACAAATCATATTAGTGATACACATCATAAACATGAGCATGATTACCAACATATATATAATGTAATCAATATAAACCAATGTAATCACCAAAGCTCCCCCTGAATCATATACATGAACGATCATACATAAAGTTTATATGATTCAAGTTATTGTTTAACACTCAACATTTAATAAGCACATCTTGTTTATTTCTCTCCCCCTTTGTCATTAACAAAAAGATATGGGGGGTATAGAAACGACAAATGCAACAATAGAGTGGAAAACAAAAAGGTAAATCAATTGTAAGGTTACCAATTGTAAAGTTCTCTAATGTAAACTTACCAATTGAAAACTAGATATCAAAATAAAGATATCAAATGCAAGAGCACATATCCAACAACAACTCAACTACCCTCAATTATCACAAGAAGATAAGCAATAAATATATGTGATAAAAGATTACAATTGATTCTAATAGTAAAGAGTAGTGTGAGCAGTGTTAGAAAATTGACAATAGCATAATATGATAGACTGTCCTGTGATACCAATTGTATACTTGGCAAGATATATTAAGCATAATGTGATAGATTGTCCTTGAGCAAGTGCATGACATATGACATGAGCATGATTAAATACATTATGGTGGAATCAAAATCATCACATGGACATAGATCAATATTTTTAGCTAATTTAGTGCATGGAAAACAATTCTATGTTTTCATACAAACAAATCTATTTAATCAATATAATCGTCGAGCGACGAAGTAAACAAACATGACTATGGAAATTCTTAACAATGTGTACAAAGTTATGTTATAATAACACAGATTAAGTAAAATGGCATGAGAAACCAATTGTAGACATACCAAGTCATCTCCAAAAGTATCTCCAGTCAAACTCTACAAAGCTTCTCCAAAAGTATGCATACCAAATATAAGTGAAGTGTGCGATGTGGGCATACACAAATATCTATATCATGCAAAAGTGTTATAGACAAAATAGAGATAGTAACTTCATAAAGCATATGGCATACACAATTCTAGCACGCTAGGATACTAATTGAAACAATGTTCAAAAGAGCCATAGTACTAGCATGCATTCCAGAAAAGATACTCACAGAATGAGTCAATGATAAGCATGGAATGCCATGAGCATAAAGAAGATACGCACTGTATCATAAGTTCAAAACTAGCATCAAACAAGAGCATGTAAAGATGATATCCAATATAAATAGTCTACCAATTATAAAGATGATACCAAAAGTAGTCTAATAAAGTATGCAAAGCAGGCAAATAATGTCAAGTTCATGATTTCACTTGAGAAGGAAACCAAGTGAACAAATAGAGACAAGATCTCATCCTAGCTCAATTATCACAAAGGATTCAACATGAGGCATAGTGTGACAAAATATCTTTTGAGCAAAGGCATGAAGATAGTCTACGATCAAAGTCACAAGGTAGGACATAAACGAATAAAGTTATCATGAACATCGCAAGCATGCATACCAATTATGCGAATAGACTAAAAAGACTTGTGTAAGCACAATATAATCGGAGGTAGCATCAAAGTAGTCATAGTGCATCAAGATATATTCATGGAAGAATATCTATGACAGGATATACATATCATCAAACACAATATAAAGCTTATATGATCGTGTATGGCACAAGTTATCTCTAACATCTCATACAAAATAGCATAAAATATGAGCATGAGATGAGAGATGACATAGTGAGAAATATAGCTTGAAGATCACTAACTAATATGAATGAGTGTTATGTCACTTGTGAAAATATCATACATGAAAGATTTAGCTAAGACATGAAAGATCTCTTGAATAAAATTATAGCTAAACATCAGTCATGAAGTAATTGAAATGAAAAGTAATATACATTGATCACCCCAAATCATATTAATACGTCTCATAGAGATAATCATACAAACTATAAGAAGAGTATGAGATGTATGGTGATACAATGAACAAATATGCATAAAGATCCTAAATCATTAATCTTATTCATGGCATGAAAAAGATATGAACATCAATAAGCAACTAACCAATTCATTATATGAATGTTATAGCTACCATGATATATGAGTCGTAATAAGACATATATGACATACATGAACATGGCAGTCACATAAACAAACAATCTCCATGAGGGTGTGACAAGAATGAGCTAATGAAGAAGTATGCTATATTACACAAATCCAATATACTGAAATACCAATTGTAAACATGGTAGTTAAAACCAATATATTAAAATACCAATTGTACAAAACACATACTTACAACCATTTAGCTCTCCCTATATGTGTGCATCTTCAATGCACCATCCTTTCATTTGAATTGATCCATCATTTGTAAACCAAGGAGTGTGTAGAGTAGGCATCTTGCACAACAATCTGACAATTCAACAATTGGTGGTATCCAAAAACTTTTTGGATCCAATAGGTTAAGGAACAAAATCAAGAAGTCCAATAACCAATCATTTACCAATTGTAAATAACACTCATCAATAGAAATGCATGACATGCATTAATAGGAGTTATTATAATCCCGAAAATCATATATATAAGGAATTAACAATTCTAAATCATTAGAAATTAGATACACATAGACTAATAATTCCTATGCATATTATATAATCACAATACATTATGCAAGCAATCATCATTATGAATACACACATCTAATACAATAGTGTGTGTTAGAAAGATATCACGTTCAATATGCTCATGTGCACAAAATAAACATTCACGGCACATACATATTGAAGGAAGGCATGAAAAGTAATACCACAAAGAGTGTGCATGAAAAGCATAAAGTATTAATTTTCAAAACCAAATTTCTCTTTCCCTTTGGCATATCAACAAGACAGGAAGGTGCAAATTGATAATACATCACCAAGGGTTAGAAAAATCAACTAATCTATATGCACAACATAATATGAATGAAATCCAATGACATATAGAAGAACATAACATGATAGCAATCAAACATGTCATACTCCCACACAATCACACAAACTATGCAAACTTGGGAGTAATGGACGAACACACACACACACACACACACACACACACACACACACACACACACATATGGGTACAAAAAGTAATCATACAAGCATGGTACCCAAACAATGAAGTGCAATATGAGTGAGTAAGCAAGGTGGAAATCAAATAAAGACTGAGTTTGATTTTTATATATAGTCGCATGAGAATATGTCATTCCTAATATATGGTTCTATATGTGTGTTCATACCATGCCTAGAAACAATCTAAGGAATCCAAAAGATAGTGATTTGGGATTCTTAAGAAGAGGTTGTCTAGAGGCATGAGTAGGAAGTTGGGATGCACGCTTGTGAAGTGGAACATAAATATAAGCGTGTCCCGTGTGTGAAACATGCAAATGAGCATTAGTTCTAACATGAAAAATTTTAAGCCACATGTTATAAATAATCCTCGAATAAACATATGAGTAATGATTATGAATACACAATGCACATAAGTCAAGAATTTGACACACGTGAAATACATAGACATGAATGACATATAAGACACACAATATGCAAACATAAGATATGCATGAGATAGGCTCAAACACAAAGTGACATCTTCATGCATTCAACACACATAGATACCAAATGTAAGAATATACTTACAACATTAAGCTCCCCCCTACTTTGGTGCATCACTTAAGCACCATCAACTCCATTAAAATGAAAATCTTTGCAAATCACGGAGTTGGTAGAGTTGGTATCCCAATGTGGATTGAACCTAGAAAACATAATTTTGGTAACCAAAAACCTTTTTGGATCCTATGGGTTAGGCAATAAATTTAACAAACTAAATTCAAATTATTGTAACCCATATCCTAATGTAATCATGTTACTAGATAAATATATAACCATATACATGCATGTACCAAATGTACCAAAAGTAAATATGTATATTAATCCAAAAGCATGACATGCATCACATGCAACAAAACATAAATATGGACCAAAGCATGTGTTGCATTAAAATATTAAATATTTTAGACATGAAAATCATAAACACAGTGATTTACTAATAAACATGCAATGGAAATCAAATTCAATATGAAATTACGTTTCTAACAAACATGAGCATCTAAGACCAATATGCAAACAAAAGAATAAATCAATTCTTAACACAAATGCTTTGGTACCCATAAAATGAATATAAACTTATGGTACCAAGAAAAGAAGGGTCAACGGAAACTAACCCTTCGAAAACCAAGTCCAAGAGGACCATGATTTCCCAACATAATCATCATTCAAAATAATATCATGAATATAAGATTGCACATATATATCCTTAGCATGAATGCTATTGTTATTAGGACCCCAAATAGTGTATGATTTGGGTATCCAATTCCTAGTGATTGCATGCACAAAAGGTTGATCTCTACGTGGTGCATGTGGCCTAGGAACATGAGATCTAGCAAGAGCATAAGGAAATGTATATGGAACATTGTGTTGTGCTAAAGCATGATGATGGGCATATGGTCCATGGTGTGGTGTTGCATACATACATGGATGAATATGAGGTGTGTATGCATGAAGATGATCATGAGAATAAGCATGCATATGTGGATGTGATGTGTGATCATGAGCATGTGAAGGTGCATGAGCATGAGTACGTGCATGAGAGTGTCTCAAATGAGTGTTTGCACGTGCTCGTGGGTAACATAAAAACCATCATTCGTGTGAGCATGTGGAGTAGGAGGTGTGTTCCTACGTGGCATAGTATTGGTGTACATGAATGCATGACCCTTCCTTTGGTGTCCACCCAAAGTGGGTTTCTTTCCAAAGGAGGGAGGAATAGGAGTGGTGGTTTCCTTAGTAGTAGAACTACACAAGTTGTTATAGACACCACTCGTGGATGCACCGGAGGATGGCCTCATAACATCTATAGTTACTTCACTATAGGAGGTGCGTGCATTGGATGCACTTGACTTAGAATAACCAAGGCCAGCATGATGGTTTGCCGGTAGTTGATTCTTTAGCAAATCATCCAAATTGTCCTTTTCCTTATTGAATATCTCAACAATGGAGGACATGAGCTCATATTTCTTCGAAATTGAAGAAATAGTAGCATCCAAGGTGGATGCATGTGTGATGAGCTCGTGCACTTGGGATTTGAGATCCTCATTCTCAATTCCCAAACAAGTGTTTGAGATTGAAGATTTTCAATCTCAAGATCATTACTATCCACAATGGAAACTCGATCAAGTTGAGATTTGAGGGACTCCACCTCATTTCTCTACATGCCATTTTGAGTAAGCAAACTTGCTTTCTCAATAGCGAGTGTCTCAACAATGGTGTCATTGTTAGAGGTGCTACATGAAGATGTGTTAGAGAGACTAGCAATCTTATTCTTAATATCACAATATTTATGCATAAGCTTTTGATATTTATCAAATAATTGCTTAAGTTCAATTTTAAGATCTTCTATTGTTACCTCTTCATTGTCGCTATCACTTTCACTTGAATCGCTTGATTCGTCACTAGAGTCGTCCTCTCGTGCCATCAAACCCATGAATGAATCTCTTTCATCATTGGAGGAAGAACACTCCGAGGTGGACTCTTCTTGCTCCGCTAGCATGTGCCATATTTGATATGCCGTTGTTGCCTTGGACACACGCATAAGAATATCATAAGTTAAAAAATCAAGCAAGATATTCATTACCTCTTCATGTTTCTTCACCAATTCTTTTTGCGTATTGGTCCATTAATGTTCGGGAGTGGTAGGTGCACGAAGGGGCTTCTCCACAAGCTTCCAATAATCCTCATCGATGGATTGAATATGGGCCTTCATCTTCACACACCAAATTTGATAGTTGGGCCCAAGGAGATATGGTGGAAATGGGCTTCGTGTGTTATTGTTGTTAGTTGCCATAGCTATTACCTTGCTCTGATACCAATTGTAATGACCCTGTGCTATGAGGAACAAACACTAGAGGGGGTGAATAGTGTTTTATAGAATTATAAGGAAATTACGCCAAATAAAACCCTACTTAACCAACAAATGCGGAATACAAAAAGTGAACAACAACACAAGGAATAATGCAATGCAAACAAGCAATCTACCCAGGTTCGGTGCCACCCAAGTCTCCCCGACTTGTTACCGGTGCCCTACTCCAGCAACACCCAGATCCCCTCCGGATACTCTAGTAAAACCACTAGAGCTTTCCTTTAGCCCACTTACAGAAACCCCACAAGTGCAATCGACCTACAATCGATGTCCGTGTATCCCACAACCCGGGAACACTCAAAAGCCTTAATCCCATAACTAGGGACTAAGCACACTCTCACAAACCGAGAGTAAAACGAAATCTTGACTCCCACAACTTGGGATCCAGCCAATCATCTCACCACCGTGAGTATACAAAAATTATGAAGTATAAAGAATGAAATATAAAACTTCTTACCAAAAAATCCTATGCCTTGAGAAATACTTACCAATATAGGGCAAGAATGGATTTTGAGGAAGATGAGATCACCAAACCCTAGCTCCACCAAGATGAGCAGCAATAGATGGCTAAGGAGAAGTTGGTGACTTGGATTCAAGCTCTTAGCTTGAGAAAGCTCACAAGGAATGCGAATCTCTCTTGAGGAATTAGGCTCAAAGAGTTAGGGAGAGATTCTTGTGAGATGAGAGAGATTGGAAATAGAGTTGAATGGCTCTTCTCAAAGATGTGAAAATGTCTCTAATTTCTGCCTTGGATTATTGGTTTGAAGTACTCAAACTTATATAGAGAAGAGAGAAAACGGTCACAAAATTCGTGGCATTAAATGCCCCAACGGCTCTATTCTGAAGCTGCTTAATCGGTCTAAGAAGGATCAGTGACCGATTAGTTTTGCAACTAGTCGGTCGGTGAACCTTCTTGGACCGACTAGAAGGAAGACATCGAAGATCAAGATATGAATAACTAGTCGGTCTAAGAAGAAATGCCAACCGACTAGATCGTCAATTAGTTGGTCGGTGAACCTTCTTGGACCGACTAGAAGGTTGACAGCAAAGAGAGTGAATTCAAGAGATATAAGAACTAGTCAGTCTAAGAAGAAACATCAACCGACTAGTTTGACAACTACTCGGTCGGTGAACCTTCTTGGACCGACTAATTAGTCAATAGTAAAGAAGTCGAATTTCACAAAGAGAACTAGTCGGTCTGAGAAGAGACACCAATCGACTAGATCGTCATTTAGTCGGTCGGTGAACCTTCTTGGACCGACTAATTGGTCAACAAATGGTCTTGAATTGATTAGGATAACTAGTCGGTCTGAGAAGGATTTCCAACCGACTAAATCGTCATCTAGTCGGTCGGTGAACCTTCTTGGACCGACTAATTGATCAACAGTGAATGGGCTGAAACAAGCAAGGATATCTAGTCGGTTCAAGAAGGATTTCCAAACGACTAGATCGTCATCTAGTCGGTTGGTTCTTCTACTTGAACCAACTAAGATGCATATAAAGCCGAGAAGTGAAGCGATAAGCTTCAGGAAAGTTTTTAATGGCTTCTAAGGCAATCCTAGAGAATAGATATGAAAGTTAATAAGATTTCTAGGCAAGTACTACTCAAGGCTTAACATTCTACTAAACCGGAGCTAGAAGACAATAAAAGTAAACACGACAAACCGTCTTCAAAGCTTCAACATGAAGAATCTGAATCCCTCGACTTCAATAATACTCCTAGAGCTTCAATGAAACTCCAGGCACAACGATCACGCGTTCTGAGGAAGTCTTGGAACGTCGCTTGAGATGAACACGAACTTTGGCGACGATCTCCATAATTCTTCATGGTCTTGAGCCTTTTAGTTGAATGACTTGAATATCTTCAACGTCATAGTCTTCGAAGCTTTTGACTCATCCATTCCTTTCTTCTCTTTGGATTGAATCTCCATTCATTTGTTGATGCCATTGGCTTGATGATTGAGGTAGCCTTTGAGTTCTTCAAGCCAATGCTTCACCTTTATTGATCTACCAAATTCTCCACTTGAATCAACAAGTGTAGTCACTTTTGATCTTCTTGAATCTAATTGGTGACTTTATAGCTAACTGCAATCACACGAGTTAGTCACAATGATTTGTGTTTGATCATCATCAAAATCAAGGTGGAGAGTCCAATACTCAACATTAACTTCATCAGTCGCATGTCCTATATTCCCAAACCTTTCTCAGATCTCCTCTACTTACCCGGCTTATGACCAGTCGTATGTAGTAGGATTTACAGTCGACTGTTGGTTTAATAGTCGACTGTCTATGCCTCATCAGTCAATTTTTCACGTGGTAATTTACCGTTATGAATTCTCACCAACCCTCTGTCACTGTGCAGCAGTCGACTGCGAGTTGTTCAACAGTCGACTGTTGCGGGCACAGATTCTATCCGTTGAGTTTTTCTTCACTGATTTCAAAGGGGGTTTTGGGGATTCAGCTTGAAGGGTTTGAGAAACCTTTAAAAGAAGCATCTACTGTTCTATTGAGAGGTTGACTCATTTGATTCTCTTTTGCTCAAACATTCAAGCTTTCATTTGTTAAAGATTAATGCTCTCAAAATCCAAAAGCTCTAGAATTCCTATTATTCATCTCTTGCTCTCCAACCTAAAAGCAAAGAGAAATCTTCTAGGCATTTGGTGCAGTCAAGAGAAAGGGCTTTCCTCTCATCCAAGAGAGTCTTTCATCACACAACACACTTCTCCTTCAAGTTCTACTTCAAGGCATAGGTGATTGTAAGTGTTGCTTAATTTCATATTTCATAACTTTCGTTATTTGATTTACTCTCGAGTTGTGAGAGTAGTTTGCTTGCTCCCAAGTTGTGAGAGTCAAGGTCAATCGAGTGTACTTCGATTTCACTTGTAGGGTTGCTACAAGTGGGGTTTTAAGGAAACCTCACGTTAGGGTTCTAACTTGAGTATACCGATGGTTACCGGGTGGAAGGGACGTAGGATTACCGGGAACAAGTCGGGAAGTGACTTGGGTAATCCAAACCCTTGAAACATCCTTGCATTTGCATTGTTTCATTTTGGGGTTTACACTTATTCCGCATTATTTGTTGGTTAGGAATTTAATTTGGTGTAATTATCTTTTTAAATTACATAAACACTATTCAACCCCTTCTAGTGTTTTCCTCATAGCCAGGGACCTTACAGATGGTGTATATACAAAAATGGTCAAAAGATACTCTCCCCCAAGCTGGAATATATGGTGCCCTGATAAGGTGAAGACTGTGGGGCATACAAAAATATGGGGAGATAAGGGAGCAAAATACATCATGCATCAGACTCAGAACCATCACCTTCCAGTGTGGGGGGGGTGGTGGTGCGTTCTGCTGATGCCGCTGCTACAAATGGCCCAAGATCAGGTTCAGCGTATATTGAATACCATGAATGACAGCAATATGGGGCTGCATGGAAGAAACAGTCTGGACAAAGGATCAAAAATATCCTCTAATCCCAGCTACTACGGACTCGACTGTGCGTAAGCGCAAAGAAGTGTCATCAGTAGTGGAAGAAGAGGGATGTGCACGGGCAGAACTCCATTGGCCTCTAAAAGTGGAGCTACGATAGGGTGTTTGGAATGAGCAGGACTTACAGGACGATGCTCAGCCTCCAGATGAGGCTGATACACATGTATTCTATCAGACACAGGTGCGGCAGATGAAATGACAGGAGTCTCAACAGAAGCAGATGTGGGTACAGATGTCGTGGCAACAGATGTGGTGACAGACAAAATGATACTCTCAGAGAATATGGTGGCAATGGAGATAGGAACATCGACGGGTGGGATGGATGTGAATGCAGAAGGTAGGATCACACCCGACGTCGGACTCTCAAGAGATGTAGGAATCTCAATGGACAAAGGAATGGACGGCTAAGCACTCTCAGGAATAGCATGAATGGCACCAGACATAGAACTCTCAGTAATAGCAACAGATGTGGAACTCTCAGGGACAGAAGCAGATGTGGAACTTTTAGCACAAACAAATATGGAGGCAGATGTGTTGTGTTCATACAAAGGATCAGAAAAAAGCTGAACTATAGGAATCTCAGCTGGGTATGGCTCGACGGGAGGCTACTGATCGTTATCAGGCTCTAGCACGGAAACAGGTGGAATGTAGAGTTCCATAAGGAACATCCACTCAGCACCTGCTGGTCCTACGTGAGTCTGATCAGGGTTCAGAAAGCATGATATAATCAGCATGGAATGGACCATGGAGCGAAACCCAATGGTGCTTGCCATGTGATCGGATCATATGCATATGGGACACGACGTGGTTGGTAAGTGATGTATGTCCTGTAGAAAGGCTAACTCAGCAGGCAACTGGATATCGAAAATGGGTATAAGAAGGGTGACCAGACCGCCATAACATATCGCCTTGGTGGAGGCGATCGAGGTAAGAATGCGGTCGAAGAACCAACTAGCAATATCGATGGACATGGCAGGAACTAGGACGTCCCTGCCGACCTCGAACGCTCGCTCCCGTGTCATAGCCGACAAGATGAAAAGCTCAAGCATGGAGATAGTCCATACCTCTAGCCTACCAAATAAATTAGTCGCCAAAAGGCACTGTTCAAGGGCATCAAATCCTCCACTAAGGGCATCAAACCGAAACCCAATGGGTCGTTGGTGATTAAGATTGTGTAGCTTGTTAGAGGGACAGTTGACTTAAGCTCTCATCCAACCATATTCCTAGACTATAATCTCATTTGGATGGATATTTGGGGTGATCCATCATGCTCATTCCCTATAATAAGGCTCTTCATGGCCTTAGCTAGGGGGACTACTCACTAATTATGGAGCTAATAAATGAAATCAACACAAAAGCATGCATGATGAACTAGCAATGAAATGAGTTGAAAATAGAAATCCAAACTATCAAAGTAGAAATAGGAATTAAAACTAATGCAATTAATTAAAGGAATGATTAAAAAGATTCTTACAATTATCCCATAAAGAACATCCAGAAAAAGCTCCAAAAAAATCCCAGAAAATTGCCCAAGAAGGAAATAGTTCGAATAAAGCTTGTTTTTAATGTTTACAACTTGTACTTATATAGAATTACATAGCGCATGGCCATGCCAAAAAGCAGCACGACCGTGTCAAACCTAATGAATTAGGTTTACACTGCGCCGCCATCATCTGCACGGCCGTGCCGACCGATCGACACGGCCATGTCAGTCGGTTCTCTGTGACTTAGCAGCTTTCATGGTTCCAGACACATGGCCATGTAAGACAGCCGTGTTGTCAGTCGTCATTCTGTCGTAAAATCTAGCACTACCGTGTAGCACGGCTGTGGCGCTAAGCTACGATCTGCCTCCTCAGTGGTACTTTGACATGGTTGTGTGTGCATTAACATGGCCGTGTTGCATTTCTTTCTCCTCCTCTTAGCCTCCATGCTCGACCATGCCTCTTTCCTCTCCACTTATCCTCCTTTGATCTCAATTTCACCAAGAATGCATCGTTTTGGGTGCAATTACCTAAAACATGGAGAAAACATACCCCAAGCATCAAAGTGGACAAAATACGGTAAAAACGACAAAAAAAGTGTAACGACGAGACAAAATTAAGGGAAAAAACAGGGGAAAAGGGCAAAAAACATATATAAAATATACTCAACAAATTCCCCAAACTAAACTATTGCTCGTCCTCGAGTAAGAAAGGAAATGGAGGACATGGAGAAATTTGCTGAGCAAATTCGATAATCACCCTCTCAAACCACCCACACGCATGCAATTGTGTATATGATGGAGTCAATGGTCATTTCAAGCTCATATACGATATCAACCTAGCAGATGAATTGAACACTACTCTCATCACGACGTCAAGTCTAACACACACACACACACACACACACACACACACACACACACACCCACCCACCCACACCGTGAGAAGTGCTAGACCCAAGAACCTCTCCGATAGGACTAGGTTAGCGGAATTCAACTCTCATTCTACACGCGTAAAGGCAAACATCCTGGTGGCATATCGTAGGATCCTAATCTCTTGAAGGCCGGCCATGTCAAGATAGCTCCTCCTAAACCATGGTCACAGACATGTTTTTATTAATATTATGTGCATATACATATGCATTATTCCTTTCTTTCTCTTTTTAGGGCTTAGGCTATCCATGTAGTGAGATTTCGGCCAATGACTCTTGACCCAGACGAGTCTAGGGAATTGGGCCAAGACGGACCCCTCGGGCATACTATCTCGAATTACCTAAAAACCCATTATTCTCATGCACTCCCCCCAAATCTTGTCTTTCGACGCGAATCTCCAATGCTTCCTGAGGCACGGAGAACTGGCTACTTTGCAAGATAGGGAGAATAGTGCACTTATTCTATATCTTTTCTCTCTCTTTTTGAATCATGTCATTACACCATGCTAAGGGGAAGACTAAGCTATATACATGGTTAAACCCTACTGAGCTTAGGCCTAGTCTATATGCCTGGAAAAACCTAAATTTGTGTATTCGGAGAGTCGAATAACATAGTAACCTAACCTATGGGAGGCAAAAATGGTGGCTAACCCTAACTCATAGATGAGTGTTAAAAATGAAATAGTGAAGGAAGGAGTGTGGAAATCAAACCAGCCAGAAGGTATCTAGGGTATATGCGGGAAAAATGATCATAACTAAGCATGTACACGACAAGTGCAAAAGCACGGTCTTCCTAGAGGGGTTCTATCATCGAAATATGCAAAAGGTGGAAAATGAAGGAAAAAGAGGTGGGGGAAGACAAAAGAAAAAGGAAATAAAGAGAAAAACGAAATAAAAGAAAACGGGAGGAATGGTGGCATGCCCAATAAGGAAAAATAAAATAGGCGCAAAAATAAGGAGAAATTGGTTGCTCGACCACAATAAAAGAAAAATAAAAAGAATGGGGGTTGGTCACTCGACCAAAACAACGAGGAGGTCCAATAAATTCAATATCATATCGATAACACCGACGAGGGTCAACAATCATCAACAGCGATAAAAGATCAGACAGCGACATCATCAGACACTAATGATCATCATCATCATTAAACAATCCCAAGCCACACCAACAATAACAGAAACAAGCACCTGATACCTCGACGCAAAACCGACATATCCCCCCAAGCTATAGTCAGACAAGAGTGAAACGTCTCCCCCCAGCTTATACTACATATTGCCCTTAATGTTTCTAAGTGAGGTCTATAGGAAAATGGAATGGGGCGGGGAAGGATCACTTGTCTCTACCCTTAGGTGGAGACTTGGGGCTGTCAGAGTCGTGAGAGTGACGCTCGTTGATATGCCATTGGAGCATGCTCTCCAGAACACACTCCACACGACCAAATATAGAGTCGAAATGCAGGGGCGGTGGATAAAAGGTGGGCTCATGGGTGGTGCCTGAAGTGTCACCCTCCTCGAAGCATGTGTGGGGTGACATGGGGAGAACTCGGGGAATATCCTCATCCATGGCAGCATGGTGCTGCAATCGGGCGATCTTATGCGAATTTTGTCGTCGACATGAGACGAGGGTGGAGTGTAGCAATAGCCGTCTGTTACTGTGCATCCTTAAGAACTATCATGTGTAATGAAATCGTAGGTGGTACAACGGGTGAAGGAGGAGGACGATTTCTACCAACGCAAGAATAAGCGGATCTCTTCAGTCCCGTAGTGTGTGAGGTGATGTGAATGAGGTGCAAGACACACACTAATGCAATAACAAGAGAAATAGCAGCAAAAATTACATGCAAAATTTGAAAATTGAGGAAGAGGAAGGAGTTCACCTCGGGTTGGTGAATACTTGACGGATCTTCTTCTTCGATCGGCTCATTGTTGTAGATCTAGCTCCCACAAGCTATTCTTTGACCTTGATCTTGCCCCTTTGGATGAAATTTTGGGTGGAGGAGACTCGAAATGGGGTTAGTGTTTGGTGGAGGAGGTGTGATCTTGAGATTTAGAAGATATTTGTGGAGGTTTTGGGGTTGTTGGATGTAAAGGAATGAAGAGGAGAAATTTTGGGATGATGGGTAGGAGGAGAAATTTAGGGTTTGAGTTTGAAATGAGAGAGAGCGCAAATGTAAGAAGGTGTGCCAAATGGTTATAAGTTGAAAATTTTGGGGGCGCTTGATCGTGCTCGATTTCGACACGGCCGTGTCACTTGGTCTGCGGGTTCGACAAAATGCCTGTAGATAGCACAGCCGTGTCGCTTTTCAGCACGTCTGTGTCAACATATGCATGACTTGGCTTTTTCCTCTTTGATCTGCACGGCCGTGCTTCGCAGTCATGTTATAATAACTCATTCTGTATAATTTGCGGCACGGTTTTGTCGCTACTGCTTCCTATTGGCCTGAATATCTGGGTATTGACACGGTCGTGCGTGCACATAACACGACCGTGCTTGACTCCTGCACATGAGAACACAACTAGAATTCGGTACAATGCTCCTAGGAATATCCAAAAAATTTACATTAAACAAAATAAAAACAAAAGTAAGCTAAGATCAAAGTTAGAAACGTGGGTTGCCTCGAATGAAGTGCTTTTGTTTAACGTCGTTAGCTCGACGATCCATAAAATTTTGTCGTTTGGTATGATAGGCTTTGCGAACGCCCCTCCAACTTGTTCCGACCATCGAAACAGAGGAATGTCGATCTCTTTGGTCTTCTTGGGGGCGTTTTCAACAATGACATGATCAATATGGTGATGATGTGATTTCTTCTTCACGGTTCTCTCAGTAGCATCCTACGTCTTAGACTTCTTCCTTGAGGCAGGCTTCGATGTCATGCTCGGGCGCTTCCCTTTGCTCGCCTTGAAGATACCTTGCATACGTAAGAAAGGGTTAGGCAATGTAAGTCTTTGCAAACAAGTACCAGAATCTGAAGGCATGGTATATGTAGGGTTAGAGGGTACTCCCTTGGTATATTTGTCTTCAGGCTTCATCCTGGGGACTTCATAAGCAATGATGCTAAGGCATTCCTTGGGCAAGGATGCTTTCATGCTATTTTAGAATTCGTAATCTAGCTTGTGTTCTCCAATGCTAAAATACAACTTGTTGATCTGTCACGCCCCGCTTCCCAAAATGGACGGAAGCGAAACGTGACGAGGCCCGCTTAGGCCAGAGCTTTAGAAGCTCGAACCCAATAAGCGTCTGTAGGGGTACCATTTTAAAAGACTTTTCAGGTTCTTGCATTTTTATAGTTCGAAACAACAAAAGTACAGAAAAGAAATTTGCATTCATTAAATTAGAGATATGATATCCAACAAGTACAAAGTCTAAAAAGAAGCCTAAGCGTGGCAACAAACTATCTAAAAGAAAACTGAAAGTAGTAACCTCTGAAAGTGGCGACTAAAAAGACCTCAAGGTCTGGTCCTCGTCAGGCACGTGCTCTGGGTCGACGTCCTCGGCTCCTCGTACTCCAGCAAGTCTGCCTCGCCCACGATCTCTGGCTAAACACCTGACGTACATCACCCAAGAAAAAGGAACTGTACGTCAGGTAAAGTCTACAAGAAGGGTTAGACTTTACTGCAAGTGCACCGAACTTTAAACAACGGTTTACTGGTTGATTAGCATGCTGAGGTTCTTTTACACAACAGTTTACTGGTTGATTAGCATGCTGTGGTTATAACAGAGTAACACGACAGGAAGTAACGCAGCAGGAAAGTAAAACGGGACAAGTAGTAGTTGTAGCGTGTGCTACTAACTACGGGACTAGCCTACAGGTGTCAGGACAAGACGTGACGTGACGGAAGCAAGGCAGGACAAGACAAGTGAGACACGAAAAGGGTTCACGCCTTACGGTTCGAGGGGGATCAGACCCTCTTGCCGTGCGCACGCTCAACCAAACCCCAAACCCCAAGACAAGACAAGACATGACACCAGTACTAGGGATCACTCGCTCTAGCTTGGCGAGTGCCCTATTGCCCGCAGGCTGAGAATCCGTACAAGGGATCACTCTCTCTAGCTTGGAGAGTGCCCTATTGCCCTCAGGCTGTGTATCAGTACAAGGGATCACTCTCTCTGACTTGGAGAGTGCCCTATTGCCCGCAGGCTGTGAATCAGTACAAGGGATCACTCGGCGAGTGCCCTATTGCCCAGCGGGCTGTGCAAGACGGGAAGGGACGTGACAAGACAGGAAGGGTTATTCTAGGGTGTCCACACACACGCACACACATGATAGCCCTACATCATTAAAAAGTTTTTGTTGTCAGGCTCAGACTTCGTCGTCAAGTCTGAGCCGTCAGGAGCGTCCCGGACGCTATCATTTCACTTCTGGTTCTATACATTCACAGTCTAACAGTTCTAGCAATCTAAGACCAAAGCACGGTCAAAAACGCAAGTGGGTACATTTACCTGCGATGGCGAGTGTGTCGTCCTCTCGAAGCGTCTCGTCCAAGCGTCTCGTCCAAGTGTCTCGTCTGCAGAAGTCCGTCTGAAATATCGCCACGGCGACGGTGTCAGGTCTCAATTTCATCAAATCCTATTATGGTTCGTTTCTAGATTTTCGGGACTATCCTATTCGTCAAAAGTCACTTTTTGATGTTTCAGCCTAATCGACGATCTATCCTATGTGCACAGTCAACAAAGTCCATTCGTCGATTTTCTATGTTCGTACAACGTTTTACAGGAGCTGGAAAGTAAATTTAGTTCGAGTTGACGGTTTTTAGTTTAGGGTTCAGTCAGCTATTGTGGTGGTTTCTACGAGTTTCGGGGAACCAACCTGAACCGGAGTTTGTCGTAGAATGGATGTCGGATCTGATCAGAGAACTCCTCAGCTTCAGATCTGGTCCTCGCACGTTTCTCCAAAAGTCGAATCTTGCGACGAAGGCCTACGACCTGTCGCAACGTCGTAGACGGCAAATCCGCGATGTAGCACGTCCAAGTGGGGCCCACAGCAGTGCTAGGGGTCCAAGGGGGCCCACAACACCTCAGGAGCACTTGGGGGGCCCACCACAGGAGTTGGTGTGGGAGAAACCAACTTGCGACGAAGTTCGGTCGGTCGTACACTACCGTTGCTGAGGGTTCTCTCGGTCAGACCGAGAGGAGCTCTCGGTCGGCGCTGATGCAGCACAGCGGGGTCGGGGCGTGGTGCGGTGCGAGGGATTCCCTCGGTCAGACCGAGGGATCCCGTCGGTCGCAGCGGGGCGGCCAAGCTGCAGCGTTGCAGCTTGCAATGAAGCGGAGCAGCGCGGGCTGTTCTCTCGGTCGGTGCGGGGAGCGGCTTCGGTCAGGCGCTTGGCGATGCGGAGCGGAGCGGAGCGGTGACAACAAAGCGGGGTGCGGAGCAGGCGCTCGGTCTGACCGAACGGTGCTCTTGGTCGGAGCGGGCGACAGCGGGGGTGCTTGCAGCGGAGCGTTGCAAGCGGCGCTGCGGAGCGGAGCGCCGGTCGTGCACTAGGATGTGCGGGGGCGGCCGTCGGTCGTGCACTGGGCGATCGTCGCAACGTTGCGACGAACGTCGGGAGGGTGTTTTTGACGGCTAGGGTTTTTGTGATGCGAAAATAATTTAGCCTAGGGCTAATATAAATAGTTTAGAGCTAGGGTTATGGTTAGGGTTTAATAAAACGTAATTAAATAATTAAAATAATTAATTAAAAATAGATTTACTCTTCTCTCCCTCACACGAGATGGGTGCGGCCAAAAATTCTGAAACTTGGTCTAAAAATTCTTTAATACGTTATTATAATATAGAAATTTTATTGTAATTAAAACTCTTATAAAAATAGGTTTTAAAATTATTTAAAACTTTCAATTAAATGGAAAATAGGTCAAATTAAGTCCAAAAATTGTAAAATAATTCTGGGGTGTTCGGGACGACTAAAGAAAGAGCGTGGAGAAGACGGATCTAAATTTCGATGTCGAGGGACGAAACTAAAAATAGAAACGTCTCGCGTCAAAACAGAAAGTCGCGACGTCACGTCAAATAAGTTAGTATCGCGGAAGAACGACTCGAGATATATCTTTCCAAAGTTGTTCCACAATCTAATACTTTCAGAGACGATCACGACGACATATCACACAAAAACGTTCAAAAACAAATAAAGTCTAAAATAAACACGTGCACGATCAAAAGCACGTGCACGAAGAAGGTACGATAGAAACAGGCCGTTACATTCTACCCACCTTAGAAATGATTCCGCCCTCGGAATCACTCACACTAGTTATAATTACCCATATAACCTTATACCCGCAATTATCATATCTACTCATAAAGATTTCTAATCCTGTAACTTCGAACAACGTTCCTCAATAATCCATCCTAGTCCATCTTTTCACTGGGCAAGCCACGACTAAACTCTCTTCCTATTACTTAACTATAGACCCATCACTACTGCTCAAATTCCCAACTCCAAGTTCTCATAAAAATAATAATCATCTTCTGATATCGTACCACTTCACTAAACATCATCATCACTCATTAATATCTTTTGAATTTCTAAATCTTTTCCCAACATTAATAAATCTCCAAAAAGAGATTCTAGCCATCCACCAATCCAAGACAAAAACATTTGTCTATCCTATAATACCTTCACCAATCAGCAATCGTCGTGTCTTCAATACTTTCTCATCATATCTCCCCATAAATTCATCCACCAAATAATTGATCTGTCAGAATTACCCCTCATCCTACTCACTATAACTAATCCCAACCAACATTAAGTCCGACTGCCTAATCATCCATTTATCTCCACACGTCGTGTTATTCTCAAAGTCTTCTCACGTCAATTCATCAATCAGTCTCAAAGCTTATATAAGATCTACTCAATCTCATGATCATCCTGACTCATACTATTCCCCGCAGTTACTCCTATCTACTACCCGTCTAAGCCTCAAGTCTGATGAGTCATCATCTCCTCGCATTTAATCTCATTCAAACAGAATTCTCCATTGAGTCTGCCACACTCTGGTTTTGTAAACAAGTCTTTGGACAGTCCATTCTTTTTATCCAAAAGATATTCTAATCCATCATCCTTGTGTTCCCAAAATCAATTAATCATTCCCATAATAAAACTCATCTCACTCCAAGCCTGCCTGCAACCAAAAATCATATAACGATAACAGCTAGGCCCAATTAATATAACAACCATAAACACGAAAATTTTGTTTAAGGAAGAAAGAAGAGAAGAGAAAGAGAGACTTAAGGCCAAAGAAATATTTTAAAACATTTGGGAAAAACTTGTGGTGTTGCGGTAATGGATGAGGGAGGTTAAGTGATTTGTGATCTTGTGAGCTAGTTTGAAAACTTTAAAGATTTGGTTTAAAGAAGACAAAATTTTGATACAGTCACATACAACCAAGATAAACCATTCATTAAGACTAAAACTAAATCTAAGGATCTGCCTGCGATGACGCCATTCTTATAAGTATGAATACCGTCATTCAGACAACTTCCCGCATACCATGGTTGACACTGAGTACACATTCAAGACACAGGAGACAAACATCAGGATCCTAAAGATGACACACTCCTATAGGTCTACACACTCTACCTATACTCAGGCACTGCAACGACATCACCTACCAAAGGGCCTACTCCTAACTGGAGATAGCATGGATAACTACAAGATCTAATGTCTAGAAAAAAGAAGGAAAGAAAACTAAATCAAAAGCGGAACGAAGTAAGATCGGAAAAAAAACGAGCTCAAAATAAGACGGAGTGTAAGGAGATAGTTGGTTGGATGAGACAAAATATTCTTCAAAATAATTAGATTGATGACAGGAGAATTACATGTAGAATACGGTATCATATACTTTTATATATATAAAAATGTAGGAGGGAGTGAGCAGATGGTAGAATTTTTTAAATTTTGGAAAAGTAAGACGAAGGAAGGATGGGTAGGGTGGAATAACGATTGTTTTGCACATGAAAATAAGTTTACACAAAGATTTTGAAATGTGGTCACGAGCAACATAGAACAGATATAATAATAATAATAAAATAATTGAAGTCCCCTAGTTTAGAAAATATTTTAAAAGTATGCACTGTAAGTGATTTAGAAATAGATCTGGTAGCCCAGAAAAATTTAAATTGAATTACCAAAATGTTAACACGGTTTTAAAAATGAAAATATGAAAGATACCGATTTGAAATAATTTCCAGATAGTAACTTGAAAAAATTGACGACCAAGGAGATTTCAAAATCTCAGAAGGAAACTTTCATCCGAAAAGCAAGAAATTTTATATATATATATACTAAAGGGTTTTCAAGGGAGTTAAACCGAGCGAAAAATTTAGTAATGAGTTTCGAAAACAAGAAATAAAAGTAGGATGAGGTAGCGATTGTTTTGCAAATGAAATTGAATTTAAACAAAGGTTCTTGAAGTATGAGCACGATGAACATAGAGATGTTTATATGTAAAGAAGTTTAAAATCCCCCTTTGTTTTAGAAAAATATTCTAAAGTACGTACGTAAATGGTTAAAAATAAATTTCGTAGGTAGAAAAATGATATATTGAATTCCCGAAATGGTAACAAAGTTTTAAAACTAAAATACGATGGATACTGATTCGAAAATAAGTACGAGGCCGTAACTTAAAACTTTTACGACCGAAAGGTTTCAAAATTTGCGAAAGAATTTTAACTCAACCGAAAGTAAGAAATTTTAAATAATTAATAAAAGTTTTCAAAGAAGTCAAATTGGGCGGAGAATTTAATAATGAATTTCGAAAATGCTTTTAAAGGAAGCAGGTTTTGGGAAAGGGGAAAATTTGAAAATAAGTACAAGATAGTAGAAATAAATTGTGTAGTTTATAAAAGTAGTATATATATTTTGGAAACAAGGCAAATAATGCGAGATATTGACTTAAAACATTTACGTCCAAGAAAGCTCCAAGTCAATTAAAAGTTTTAACTCGATCCAACGCAACAAATTTTAAATATATAATATAGGGGTTTTCAAAGGAATCAAGCTAGAGCGAAAACTTAATAAGGAAAGTCGAAAATAATTTTAGAGGAGGTAGAATTGGTCAAGGATGGGATTCGTAGGATTGATGATGATCGTCAGGAAACGATCACGAGAATCGAGAGAAAGGAAAAATGATCGCATGAAGATTACGCGTAAGATATGAATCGTGAAGAGCTACGATGGGACTCTATAGTCGATAGCACAAAATTTGCAAGGATCAGAGGGATGCTAGAGGACAAGGGTTCTAATCATCGGGTCGTCTAAAGATTTAGGATAACTCAGCTCTAAGACTTCCTAATGAGCTAGAATATAATCAGGATCTAAAGAGAAAGTTCCTAAGAGAAACAAGGTTACGTTCTGTTGGGCCCGAAGTCGATGGAGCTGGGCGAGCGACTAACTAAAAGAAGGACTCTAGATATCTAATACGATCAAAATCAAATGGGGATGCTAAGATAGTCTAGGACGAGGACGACTAAATCTTAACCAAGGCGTCCGACTATCAACCTGAGACGTTTACCTAAGTCTTCCTACTATCTAAGACTGAGAAACTAATTCAGACTTGTACGTGGATATCAAATGAATGCAGTACTTTTATTGTTCCGAACTTTTGCAAAGACCTGCATGGGCCACCACTACAACCTGTCACGCCCCGCTTCCCAAAATGGACGGAAGCGAAACGTGACGAGGCCCGCTTAGGCCAGAGCTTTAGAAGCTCGGACCCAATAAGCGTCTGTAGGGGTACCATTTTAAAAGACTTTTCAGGTTCTTGCATTTTTATAGTTCGAAACAACAAAAGTACAGAAAAGAAATTTGCATTCATTAAATTAGAGATATGATATCCAACAAGTACAAAGTCTAAAAAGAAGCCTAAGCGTGGCAACAAACTATCTAAAAGAAAACTGAAAGTAGTAACCTCTGAAAGTGGCGACTAAAAAGACCTCAAGGTCTGGTCCTCGTCAGGCACGTGCTCTGGGTCGACGTCCTCGGCTCCTCGTACTCCAGCGAGTCTGCCTCGTCCACGATCTCTGGCTGAACACCTGACGTACAGCACCCAAGAAAAAGGAACTGTACGTCAGGTAAAGTCTACAAGAAGGGTTAGACTTTACTGCAAGTGCACCGAACTTTAAACAACGGTTTACTGGTTGATTAGCATGCTGAGGTTCTTTTACACAACAGTTTACTAGTTGATTAGCATGCTGTGGTTATAACAGAGTAACACGACAGGAAGTAACGCAGCAGGAAAGTAAAACGGGACAAGTAGTAGTTGTAGCGTGTGCTACCAACTACGGTACTAGCCTACAGGTGTCAGGACAAGACGTGACGTGACGGAAGCAAGGCAGGACAAGACAAGTGAGACACGAAAAGGGTTCACGCCTTACGGTTCGAGGGGGATCAGACCCTCTTGTCGTGCGCACGCTCAACCCAACCCCAAACCCCAAGACAAGACATGACATGACACCAGTACAAGGGATCACTCGCTCTAGCTTGGCGAGTGCCCTATTGCCCGCAGGCTGAGAATCCGTACAAGGGATCACTCTCTCTAGCTTGGAGAGTGCCCTATTACCCTCGGGCTGTGTATCAGTACAAGGGATCACTCTCTCTGACTTGGAGAGTGCCCTATTGCCCGCAGGCTGTGAATCAGTACAAGGGATCACTCGGCGAGTGCCCTATTGCCCAGCGGGCTGTGCAAGACGAGACGGGACGTGACAAGACAGGAAGGGTTATTCTAGGGTGTCCACACACACGCACACACATGATAGCCCTACATCATTAAAAAGTTGTTGTTGTCAGGCTCAGACTTCGTCGTCAAGTCTGAGCCGTCAGGAGCGTCCCGGACGCTATCATTTCACGTCCGGTTCTATACATTCACAGTCTAACAGTTCTAGCAATCTAAGACCAAAGCACGGTCAAAAACGCAAGTGGGTACACTTGCCTGCGATGGCGAGTGTGTCGTCCTCTCGAAGCGTCTTGTCCAAGCGTCTCGTCCAAGCGTCTCGTCTGCAGAAGTCCGTCTGAAATATCGCCACGGCGACGGTGTCAGGTCTCAATTTCATCAAATCCTATTATGGTTCGTTTCTAGATTTTCGGGACTATCCTATTCGTCAAAAGTCACTTTTTGATGTTTCAGCCTAATCGACGATCTATCCTATGTGCACGGTCAACAAAGTCCATTCGTCGATTTTCTATGTTCGTACAACGTTTTACAGGAGCTGGAAAGTAAATTTAGTTCGAGTTGACGGTTTTTAGTTTCGGGTTCAGTCAGCTATTGTGGGGGTTTCTACGAGTTTCGGGGAACCAACCAGAACCGGAGTTTGTCGTAGAATGGATGTCGGGTCTGATCGGAGAACTCCTCAGCTTCAGATCTGGTCCTCGCACATTTCTCCAAAAGTCGAATCTTGCGACGAAGGCCTACGACGTGTCGCAACGTCGTAGACGGCAAATCCGCGAAGTAGCACGTCCAAGTGGGGCCCACAGCAGTGCTAGGGGTCCAAGGGGACCCACAACACCTCAGGAGCACTTGGGGGGCCCACCACAGGAGTTGGTGTGGGAGAAACCAACTTGCGACGAAGTTCGGTCGGTCGTACACTGCCGTTGCGGAGGGTTCTCTCGGTCAGACCGAGAGGAGCTCTCGGTCGGCGCTGATGCAGCACAGCGGGGTCGGGGCGTGGTGCGGTGCGAGGGATTCCCTCGGTCAGACCGAGGGATCCCGTCGGTCGCAGCGGGGCGGCCAAGCTGCAGCGTTGCAGCTTGCAACAAAGCGGAGCAGCGCGGGCTGTTCTCTCGGTCGGTGCGGGGAGCGGCTTCGGTCAGGCGCTTGGCGATGCGGAGCGGAGCGGAGCAGTGACAACGAAGCGGGGTGTGGAGCGGGCGCTCGGTCTGACCGAGCGGTGCTCTCGGTTGGAGCGGGCGACAGCGGGGGCGCTTGCAGCGGAGCGTTGCAAGCGGCGCTGCGGAGCGGATCGCCGGTCGTGCACTAGGATGTGCGGGGGCGGCCGTCGGTCGTGCACTGGGCGATCGTCGCAACGTTGCGACGAACGTCGGGAGGGTGTTTTTGACGGCTAGGGTTTTTGTGATGCGAAAATAATTTAGCCTAGGGCTAATATAAATAGTTTAGAGCTAGGGTTAGGGTTAGGGTTTAATAAAACGTAATTAAATAATTAAAATAATTAATTAAATATAGATTTACTCTTCTCTCCCTCACACGAGATGGGTGCGGCCAAAAATTCTGAAACTTGGTCTAAAAATTCTTTAATACGTTATTATAATATAGAAATTTTATTGTAATTAAAACTCTTATAAAAATAGGTTTTAAAATTATTTAAAACTTTCAATTAAATGGAAAATAGGTCAAATTAAGTCCAAAAATTGTAAAATAATTCTGGGGTGTTCGAGACGACTAAAGAAAGAGCGTGGAGAAGACGGATCTAAATTTCGACGTCGAGGGACGAAACTAAAAATATAAACGTCTCGCGTCAAAACAGAAAGTCGCGACGTCACGTCAAATAAGTTAGTATCGCGGAAGAACGACTCGAGATATATCGTTCCAAAGTTGTTCCACAATCTAATACTTTCAGAGACGATCACGACGACATATCACACAAAAACGTTCAAAAACAAATAAAGTCTAAAATAAACACGTGCACGATCAAAAGCACGTGCACGAAGAAGGTACGATAGAAACAGGCCGTTACATGATCCTCACATCTATTACCGCACCCGTGGTCGCTAGGAAGGGTCTTCCCAATATAATATTCATCCGCGTGTCTCCATCCATGTCCATCACCACAAAATCACAAGGCATGCTGATGCTTTCTGTTGGAAACATAAAGTTTTCTTCCCATAAAGTTTTTGATGATACAATCATTTTAATATATATGTGTATACTAACTCTTTGGATGCACATTATCAAGATCAAACTCTTTACATATGACAATCGTCAAAGTTACTTTGCAAGAAAAAGCATCAAAATGCACTATGAAGCTCAAGCTATCAATTTTTATATCTTGAGAAAGATGATGTAATTTTACTTTTTATTCTGGCAAAACTTTAGATTGTTAAAGCCTTGATAAACTCTATCTTAATTCTTTAGGACCAGCCTCAAAATCCAAACTTCAGAAAATTAGCAGACCAGCACTTTGCCCCAGTCGACTAATACAGTTTTTCTTATTTTATGAAGAAAAAAAATAATTTTTGGTAAAAATATATTTTCCAATCATAAGGATCAATTTCTGAAATGTTCTCAAAATTTTGTTCCTAGTCGACTAATAAGTTTTTCGGGTCTACCAGATAGTTTTCCAAATAGTTATAACGTCACTTATTATAACTGATTTCTATTAAATAATTTTCTAATTATTTAATGGCAGTTATAAACTACCTTCCAACGTTCATATTGGCAATTCCTAGCCGTTTTTGGTAGTTTATGGAAGTTTATATCTGTTTTCCTTCAAAGGACACTTCAACAGTCATTTTTCGTCTAGCAGGCTAATTAGTCGACTAATACTTTTGACTAGTCGACTAATTTTTGGAAAACCCGGCTCAAATTTTTTTGAAAATTTAGGCAGTTGTCCAACATTCGAAAACTAACTTTTTGGACAATAAATAGACCCCCAGACCTCTGCCTAAAATACGCGAAAATTCTATCACTTTCTCACAAGTTTCTTTCTCTCTCTAGAAAGTGTGTGATTTTCAGATTTCCATAAGGAAACCTCTGCAGAAATTGTTGGGGTTTTGGCGGACCCTCAGAGCTCAGATCTGTGTCCGTCCTAAGTCCGACGGACCACAGGGGCATAAAGCGTAGCGGAAAAACAAAACTAAGCTAGCTAAACAATTTTGCTTAACTTGGGGTGGATCTGACCACCCCAAGAGGGATCTATTCTACAGCGACAAAATTAAATCTACACTAAATTTGCTTAACCACATACCCAGAATCTTGACCCTGGGGTAGGCAAGATGTACCACACCGTCTTCTGACGCTCCTCGTAGCCGAACCGTCTTGAGTCGATCCACCCGAGCCGCCTCACACCCTCGAACCGATCTGCCCGAGCCGACTCCCGCCTCCAAGCCGATCACATGGGGTAGAAAGTTTCACTTGAAAAGACTCGTGTCTTAGACATCTGGATCCGAATCCAAACCCCATTCGTAGTCTTGCTATAACTAGTCCAGAGAATAGGAAGAAGAGAGAGAGATAGAATAGTTTAGTCGTAGATCGAGCTAGCTCAAATATCCAGAGCAACTCGATCGAGGACTTGGTGCATTTTTCAACTAAGACAGTGCACCCCTATTTATATAGGGAGTCCGCACTCCTACTTTCGTTGTGAGCAATGTGGGACTATTGTAAAGTTGAAGGGAATTTAATTAAGCTAATTTAGCTTAATTGAAGTGTAGTAAGCTTTTCATAAAAGCCAACTTCAACGAATTAATTCTCTTCATTCATTAAACTTTAGACACCAAACAAGCTATCAATTAGCAGGGCTTCGAATGGTGAACGTGTAGTAACCAACGGCGACGAATTTTGACTTCGTTTGACCCCTCAAATATTTGCCCAAAGATGGGCAAAAAATCAATTTTTGTAGCCATCATTTGGAGATTCAAAAACCCTAAATCACTTAAGTTACGGACGCGCCCGCTAGGCTTAGCGGGCGCGCCCGCCCAAGACAAGGAGGGCGGGCGCAAGCCCGCTGCTGCAGCGGGCACTGGCCCGCTGTGCAGCGGGCCGTGCCTGGTGCAGCCAGCGGGCCGCGCCCGTTTGCCCTTGTTGATGGGCTTGTTAGCCCAGTAGGTCTAACCCACTTTGCCTTAGACTGTTTTCGCGTTTCTGGGCTCGTTTGAGCTCCGTTTTGGACGCGGTTTGAACCTGTGTTTAGACCGGGACGATCCCGTCATCCAGGTAACCCTTTCCAATGTATTTGTTCCTACAAATATTTTCGTAACCAATTTACGACACGTTTAATCTTTGTTTGCATCAAATGTAACATTGTCCCTATTGCATTTACGACTTATTTTCACAACTAGCTTTGTGAATATCAACTATTCAATATCATCAAATGAATCTCTCTCTGAATTAATCTTCCTATTACTAAGACACGAACGCTACTCGGTGTGAGACCCTACAGCCTGACTGTATTACAGGTTGGGGCTCGGAACCCCTAGACGATGGTTACCACGAGCAATAGTTGTCGTCCCTGTTTCAGAATCATCATAACATGATCGACCCATTGATAAAAGCATCGTTGGGTTTACTTTGGCTGTGTCAGTGATGAATACCGTTAGCTATAGTCCCTTCGTCAAGACTGTGTCCCGGTTGGCCTAGGGTATGGTTTACTGTCAACCCTATTAGACAACATTGGTCAGTATACGGCTGTCTCAGTTGTAATTACGTTGTACTTGTTACAACGTACCCCGGCCGAGGATTAACACAAAGACCGTACTAAGCTTGTGACACTAAATTCCCTTTAACGGAAGTGATGAATCCCATCTTAGTCATCTACTCGCCTCGAGAGCTTCGGGCGCAACCCAAACTAAGATCTTTCAGCAGGCCTAGCCTCGAAGCTAGATCATAGGTCTAAGCTACACTGTTCACCCACAGGTTCGTACAGATGACTTCAGGTCTTAAGGACCAGCTTACCTATCATCACCCTAGAGTTATTATAGACAGTTTAGTTAAAGTTAACCATTTAATAACTCTAAGCTGGTCGTTCAGTGAACTCATTCTCCAATGAGTACATGTGTCTTGTCTCTGACTTCACCAAGTCGAATGACTATGAGATCATCATTACCCTACGGTAAGACTAAGACACAGTGGTCTATCCGATGTGTTGATATCCAGTTCTCAACACATCTATGACCATGAACCGTTTAAGACTTACGTTTCTATACGGTCGCTTACTACTCATAATCGAGATCTTATCTAGATACGTAAGGACCTAACTATAAGTCTATGGACATTATCCAAGTATATTATTTAAACGATTTCATACTTAGAATAATGGACACCATATATTATATGAACAAGACGTACACTTAGGATAAATCGCCTTATGGGCATATATCCTCCTACATCTCTCACTTGCACTTAGGCTATTTATCTCGGTATCTCATACCGTTATAGCATATCAGTCACTTTGACATTTATATGACAAACCTAAGAGTGGATTTACTAACGAGTATCTATAATGCATTTTAGTGGATTATTAATTAATACATCTCTTGATCACACAGGGTTGATCCTTTGAAAAAAAGATTTGGATCAATTTTTCCTTTCTTTGTATAGCTAACAATTAGCTTATACAATCTAGATGTAGGGTCTAACATTTCTATAAGTCAGTCTCAGCTCATTCCAATTTTCTTGTGTCAACATGTCAAGTACATGCTGACACCCAAAGTCTCTATATATTCGATTAAATCAAAACCAATTTGATTCAATGTTCTATATAGATGATTCAAATAATTTGGAAATCCTTTTTACTTAGTCCGAGAAACCGGAACTAAGTATACGAGCTTGCTCCCACTGACTTTAAGAATTACCTGGTTAAGCACTTCAATTATATACCTAAATCATATTTAGATTATATATGAAGACATAACCATTTGATATGTGCTTTAAATGTAATGTACTAGTGTCAGGTTGGGTTTGACGAATGAGTCAAATCAAGATCGGTTCAAGGAATCTTGACATTGACTCACTCAATCAAATGTCCTACACTGTACTTTTCCCTTAACTACATTTAATATTAACTCTTTAATAACCAAACATAGTTTATTAAGAGTTAATCTTAATATGCATATAATTGTGATCACACACAATTTATACGCTCCTGGAACCTATACTTATTGATTGACTATAACATTAAGTCAGCTCAAAAACAATCAAAAAATTTCTGAAGCTCTACATCGTAGTTCGAGAATTTTGCAACCAACTCAGAAAGCCACATTTATAGAAATATAAGCCAATCTCAATCAAATCTCAATTTCAACAGAAAGCACAATTTCCGAGACATTTATCAAAAACAACGGATTCATAAAGATGAACCATAATATGTTTATCAAATAAACTTTGAGATGTTGGACACTCAATCATTGTTTTAACTTAAAGGAATCATACATTTTATTCAACAAAAATGAGTATAAGCGCCTTTTTCATGTCTTTCGAAGTCTTCGCACGGCCCCAGCAGCAACGATCATTCAGATGCCGACCGTCCTCCGAACTTCTTCCAATCTTCGCTTCATTTCAGCCACCTGTATACAGTACACAGATGTCTTAGTATCTCATACTATGTGATTGGAAATAATTATGCTTTATTGATTTTGATTTGTTGTACCTGAGGTAGAGGCATCAGTATGCCCCTTCTTCTTTTCTGCAAGATAAACCTTGCAGTTTCTCTTCCAATGGCCAATCTTGTGGCAATGGAAGCACTCAGATTTTGACGGGGCCCCTTTGGTCTTTTTCTTCACTTTCTTCGCCTTCGCAGGTTGTGGGACCTGCCTCTTCTTACCCTTGCCTTTCGGCTGGTCTGAAGAAGCAGATCCAATAACCAATGCAGTCGGTTTCTTCTCAATCTCCTAAAACTGCCTACGCATATTGAGGAGACCAGGAAGATCCGTTTCAAGACTGTTCATTATGAAACCAGTGATGAAAGGCTTGAAGGCCAGGGTTAAGGACTTAAGGATAATGTCCACAGACATCTCATTGTCCAGGACAAAACCCAACTGGGCGGCGTCTTCCACGTACCCGATCATCTTGATGACATGATCTTGTACGGGCCCTGCCTCCATCTTTGTGCCCCAGAGGTTGCTTGTGGCTTCAAACTTGTCAGCTCGAGACCTCTTGTCGTATAACTCTTATGCATTCAGAAGCATACTTTGAACATCCAAATGTTCATGCTTCCTCTGCAGTTCGTTATTCATCGAAGCCAGAGTAAGGCACCAGGCCTTCTCTGCATCCCTTTGGTATAGTTTATAGGCTTCTTTTTCCTCAAAGATCGAATCATCATCGGGCTTCTCCGGAGCATTCTCGAACAGCATGTATCCAATCCTCGCTAAAGAAAGGACTAACTTAATGTTCCTAAGCCGGTCTTTATAGTTCGTTACATAGAGCACGTTCTTCTCTACCATATATCTAAGAACCGAATCCATTCTGCAGTTTTGTAGATACTTTAGTCAGTATATGTTCGTTGTATAGTTTCAATGGTTTTTAATAAAACTATATTCTTCCACTAAATTTATTAAAGCCATAATAATAAACAGTTTATTATAAAATAACATTTGTGAGAGAGGGATCCGACTACCCTGAGTCTGACAACCTTGAGTGTGTCTCAACAAGTTGTCCGACTCTGCAGTCTGTAGACGAACTCGTCGTCAATCATATTAAAGATGATTCCCTATCGATTTTACCCCTAGTCATTTGTGATCATGAGTGTGCTCATCCGGATCACAATGGCTAGCCTAGTCGGACCCTTGTTTTCGTGTCTAGCCTAACTTGCCCCGCCGCTCGGTGTATGCACGACACATCGGTTTAGGTCAGGACTTAGACTACATCTTTGGTTAGACTTACGCCGGCGCTCGGTATAGGGATGAGACGACGGTTTGGGTCAAGTCAAGATGTTAATCAAGAAATCGGTTTCTATAAGATTTCCATGTCACAGCTTGAGTGTAGCACAACAACCGTAACACAGGTCTTACAGTTGTCAACTCCTAAAACAAGGAGGGCTACGATTTATCTTGAATAAGATTATTATCGTATTTGACTTAGGTATAGTCGATGGACTTACACAGTCATGAGTCGACTCCTTGCGGTCCAGCGGACGCGGCCAGGGAATTGACTAAGCCAGGACCACTCGGCCCCTAGACTAGCTAGGGTGGTCTAGCAAACTTAGCCAAGCACATTGACCGTCATCATGATCCATTGAAGGAGTTTCATTAATTATAGGTTCGTTCAACAACTAAATGGCTTTTAATTAAAAACTAGTTAATCCTTATCAACTAGTGGATCCTAAAATTTGAAATTTTATGGATTGGATGAACAATTTTTATTGAGTCCTTATCAACTATAAGGTTCATACGTTCAACTATGCTACCCCAATCTAATTAGGATTTTAATAAGACAATAACAACATTTTTCAAAAATAGTCTTTTATGATAATCATCATTTAAACGATTTATTGCAATGATTGTCAATCAAAAGGGACTACCCTAATCTGGTATTAGGTTTTGATGTTGTTTTGTTTATAAAAAACGTAACATGTCACTAATCATAAAAATTTCATCTCATAAAATTTTAATCCGTTAATGTCTAACCTAATGGGTTCAAGAATACATTATTCAACATGTCCATTAAAACATAAACCAACTAATTTAACCGCATAAATTAAAGGTTCATTTAGTGACAAATAATTAAAGCTTGCAAGTTAAAAATTATCTATAACATAATCGAACAACTTGCAACTCTAAAATTTAACAATTAAATATAAATATTTAAAATTTAAAGCTTAAAGCATTTTTATCAACTAAAACTACGTTTCATAAAATTATCAAATAATTTTAAAACCTAAGCTTTAAAACGATATACTTCTAAGATTAAAATATCGCATAGAATAATCTTAAAACCAATATGTAATTTAAAAGAAACAAACTTATTATTTCATCTTATGAGAATAAAATTTTCTTTATATCACATATGCTTTAAAACAATTCTAAAACCCTTTTAATATCATTTGAAATTTATTTAATAAACTTTCGGATAAAGCCTTTTTTTAAAAAAAATCAATCTTTATGTAACCAAAAATATGAATTTTCAATATCATCGCATGAAATAAAATATTCCTTTTGTGTTACATAAACTTTATAATAATTTTAAATGTTTGCTAAAATTTTTTTATCTTATAAAATAAAATTTTAAAACATTTAAACATGAGAGACTTATTTAAATTTATCGCATAAAGATTAAATCGGCTCAAAAAAAATTCATGTTGCAAATCAATTTTAAAACATAAGACATTATTTTAACTTAAAGTTAAAAATTCCGTATGTTTAAAATAAGCAATTAAAATATTTAAAAATGTCACTAAAATAGATCTACAAGCATAACCGTGGCTCTGATACCACTGTTGGGTATTACTCTGATATCATTGCGACACTGTTAAGGCCCATCATCCATGGCACCCTAGACCCGTCACAAGATACCTCAGAACTTGTTTTACGGCATGCCTCTCGATAACGCCCAACCTATCAAAGATCTCCATCTTATCAGGACTTGGTACAGTAAGAGAGATTACTTCGGGTCAGCTCATAACCAGAGAACCCGTACTCAAGCTCAACAAGCTCTGATACCAATGTTGGGGTTTTGGCGGACCCTCAGAGCTCGGATCTGTGTCCGTCTTAAGTCAGACGGACCACAGGGGTATAAAGCGCAGCGGAAAAAACAAAACTAAGCTAGCTAAACAATTTAGCTAGGCTCTGAGAGAGCCAGAATCTAGCCCGATCTATGCCAACTTGGGGTGGATCTGACCACCCCAAGAGGGATCTATTCTACAGCAACAAAATTTAATCTACACTAAAGTTGCTTAACCACATACCGGGAATCTTGACCCTGGGGCGGGCAAGATGTATCGCACCGTCTTCTGATGCTCCTCGTAGCCGAACCACCTTGACTCGATCCACCCGAGCCGCCTCGCACCCTCGAACCGATCTGCCCGAGCCGACTCCCACCTCCAAGCCGATCACAGGCGGTAGAAAGTTTTACTTGAATAGACCCACGTCTTAGACGTCTGGATCCGAATCCAAACCCCCTTCGTAGTCTTGCTAGGACTAGTCCGGAGAATAGGAAGAAGAGAGAGAGAGACAGAATAGTTTAGTCGTAGATCGAGCTAGCTCAAATATCCGGAGCCACTCGATCGAGGACTTGGTGCATTTTTCAACGAAGACAGTGCACCCCTATTTATATAGGGAGTCGACACTCCTACTTTCGTTGTGAGCAATGTGGGACTATTGTAAAATTGAAGGGAATTTAATTAAGCTAATTTAGCTTAATTGAAATTTAGTAAGCTTTTTATAAAAGCCAACTTCAACGAATTAATTCTCTTCATTCATTAAACTTTAGACACCAAACAGCTATCAATTCGAAGGGCTTCGAATGGTGAACGCGTATGAACCAACGGTGACGAATTGACTTTGTTTGACCCCTCAAACAATTGCCCAAAGATGGGCAAAAAATCAATTTTTGTAGCCGTCATTTGGGGTTTCAAAAAACCCTAAATCAATTAAATTGCGGGTGTACCCGCTAGGCTTAGCGGGCGCGCCCCCCCAAGACAAGTAGGGCCGGCGCAAGCCCGCTGGGCAGCGAGCGTGCGGGCCGCCCGCTGCTGCAGCGGGCCGCCCGCTGCAAGCAGCACGCGCTGGCCCGCAGTGCAGCGGGCCGTGCCCGTTGGTGCACCCACTGTGCAACGGGCATTCGCCCGCTGCAGCCAGCGGGCCGCGCCTGTTTGCCCTTGCTGATGGGCTTGTTAGCCCAGTAGGTCTAACCCACTTTGCCGTGGACTGTTTTCGCGTTTCTGGGCTCATTCGAGCTCTGATTTGGACGCTGTCTGAACCTGTGTTTAGACCGGGACGATCCCGTCACCCAGGTAACCCTTTCCAATGTATTTGTTCCTACAAATATTGTCGTAACTAATTTACGACATGTTTAATCTTTGTTTGCATCAAATGCAACATTGTTCCTATTACATTTACGACTTGTTTTCACAACTAGCTTTGTGAATATCAACTATTCAATATCATCAAATGAATCTCTCTCTGAATTAATCTTCCTATTACTAAGACATGAACGCTACTCGGTGTGAGACCCTACAGCCTGATCTTACTACAGGTTGGGGCTCGGAACCCCTAGACGACGGTTACCACGAGCAGTAGTTGTCGTCCTTGTTTCAAAATCATCATAACGTGATCGACCCATTGACAAAAGCATCGTTGGATTTACTTTGGCTGTGTCAGTAATGAATACCGTTAGCTATAGTCCCTTCGTCAAGACTGTGTCCCTGTTGGCCTAGGGTATGGTTTACTGTCAATCCTATTAGACAACATTGGTCAGTATACGGCGGTCTCAGTTGTAATTATGTTGTACTTGTTACACTGTACCCCAGCCGAGGATTAACACAAAGACCGTACTGAGCCTGTGACACTAACTTCCCTTTAACAGAAGTGACGAATCCCATCTTAGTCATCTACTCGCCTCGAGAGCTTCGGGTACAACCCAAACTAAGATCTTTCAGCAGACCTAGCCTCGAAGCTAGATCATTGGTCTAAGCTACACTGTTCACTCACAGGTTCGTACAGATGACTTCAGGTCTTAAGGACTAGGTTACATATCATCACCCTAGAGTTATTATAGACAGTTTAGTTAAAGTTAACCATTTAATAACTCTAAGTTGGTCGTTCAGTGAACTCATTCTCTAATGAGCACCTGTGTCTCGTCTCCAACTTCGCCAAGTCAAATGACTATGAGATCATCACTACCCTACGGTAAGACTAAGACACAGTGGTCTATCCGATGTATTGATATCCAGTTCTCAACACATATATGACCATGAACCGTTTAAGACTTATGTTTCTATATGGTCGCTTACTACTCATAATCGAGATCTTATCTGGATACGTAAGGACCTAACTATAAGTCTATGGACATTATCCAAGTATATTATTTAAACGATTTCATACTTAGAATAATGGACACCATATATTATATGAACAAGACATACACTTAGGATAAATCGCCTTATGGGCATATATCCTCCTACAGAAATTATGTCCCTTTAGGAAGTCTAATTTCTAAGAGTGTTCTACCACAATTCATATCTTGAACCTTGGAGATTCCATCACCAACTTTGCACTATAATTCTGATATTATCAAGGCTATAGGTGATATTGTTTCATATTTTTTCTTTATTTTATTTGGTGAATCTCTTGTTGAAGAGATTGTACAAGTTTGCAACACGGGGAGTGTTGACATGTTTGTATGTTCATTACTTGCTGGGAGCAAGTGTTTTAGTGGATTCAAATCTCTAAGGGGTAGAGGACTGGACGTAAGGATCACAAGGATCCGAACCAGGATAAAGATCTTTCTATTTGCGTTTGGAATATTCTGGATTGTGATCTTTTATTTTCGCACTCTTACTGCAATTTTTTATTAACTTTTAATCTTGCAATATCGTTGTGATTTATACTATTCACCCCTCTCTAGTGTATTTGGTGTGTCAGGAGATCCAACATTTGGTATCAAAGCTTCATGGTGAAAATGGCCTACACCTATCTGACGAACACTTCACATCTTCATCACAATTTCCAGAAGGGCACTCTACTACGAGGCCTCAACAATTCAATGGTTCCAACTACTCCTATTGGAAGACAAGGATGCCAATCTATCTTCAAAGCATCGACTACAAACTATCGAACATGTTGGAAACTCAATACGAGAAGCCTATAACTCCATATGCCCAATGGACCACTAATGACAAATCTGTTGCAACCCGCAACTTTAAAGCAATGAATGCACTATTCTGCGCTATGGACAAGAATGAGTTCAACCGTGTCTCCCAGGCCAAAACAACATATGACATCTGGCATACACTCCAGGTAACACACGAAGGAACTAGTAAAGTTAAGGAAACTAAAATCTCTGTTCTTGTTAATATGTTTGTGTTATTCAGAATGAAGAAGAATGAACCAATTGGAGAAATGATAACTTGTTTCACCGACATTGTCAACTCCTTACTAGCCCTTGGCAAAACCTACTCTCAAACAGAACAAGTACGGAAGATTCTTCGAGCCTTAACGTCAGAATGGGAGAAGAAGACTACAGCCATAGAAGAAGCCAATGACTTATCAACTCTCACCATTGAAAGCTTGGTTGGTAGCCTGATGGTCTACGAAGTACAACTTCAAGATCGCAAAGAACAAGCAGACACAAAGAAGAAAACTCTTGCCTTTGTAGATTCATCAGACACCGATGATTCAGACATGGATGATGAAGACATGTCGCTCATAACTAGAAACTTCAAGAAGTTTCTACGAAGAGGTAAGTTTAAAAGTTTTAAGCCCAAAACTACTTATGCTTCTTTGTGTTTTCAATGTAACAGGCCTGGACATATGAAAAAGGATTGTCCACTTCTTAAGCCAAAAGAAAGGACATTCAACAACTTCAGAAAGGATAAGAAGTTCGAAAAGAAAAAGAAGGCACTATCAGTAACATGTGACTCTTCATCTTCAGATGAAGAAGAAGAAGTCGACGACCAATCTATTGAAGAAAACATATGTGTTTTATGGCACAAAGTGATAATGAGGTAAGTAGTTTAGATAATGAAGAACTACTTGATGCTTTTAATAAATTATATACGAGATTTAAGATATTGAATTCTCAACATAAGGCATTAGTTCTTTCTCATCAAGAACTAACCTCTTCATCTTCTTCATTAGATAGTCTAAAAATTGAGAAGGAAACATTATCTTCTCAAAATGATAAATTGCTGCATGAAAATGAGATTCTCAAATCTGAGAATCATAACATGATTTCACGTAGTTCCATTTTAGATAAAGATATATCTTCTCTAAAGTTGAAATATGATGATATGTCTTCTAACATTAGTAAGTTTAATAAAGGAAAGAATACTCTTGATGATTTACTTAGAATACAACATCCTGCTAATCATAGACAATGTTTGGGGTATAAGAATACTCCCAAATCCAATATTCTTGGTAATGTTATTTTAGAAAAGAAAAAGCATGTATTTATTAATGCTAAGAAAATTGATTCTTCTAATAGTATGAAAAATGATACTATTCATATTCCAAAGAAGACAAATTTTCTTAAATCTTCTAAGAAAACAATTATGCATAATATTTGGGTTCCCAAAGATATTTGTTTATATGACAAGGAAATATATGTTTCTAACTATATCAAAAATGTTATTCTTTCTCCAAATTATTTAAAGAAACCAAATTCCACTTGGGTTTGGTTTCCTAAGGACTAATCCTAAGGACCCGTATAAAAAGGGTACTAATATTTATTGTTTATCTTTCAGTTACCCATAAAATAAAGATGGATACTAGATAGTGGATGTTCTAAACACATGACTGGGAACATCAAACTTCTATCAACCGTTCAATTCAAAGATCGTGGCACCGTTACTTTTGATGATAACAATAAAGGCAAAGTTATTGGCATTGGAACAATTGGTGATCCAACTAAGCCAATCATCAAAAACGTGCTCCTCGTTGACGGTTTGAAACACAATCTCTTGTCCATTTCTCAATTATGCGATAAAAATTTTAAAATTATTTTTGAAAAGAATGCATGCATTATATATGATCTTAATATGACTAATATATTATTTCAAGGTAATCGTAAGAATAATATATATGTCTTATGCATGAAAATATCTTCAAATGATCATTATTTACGAGCATCCACAGATAACACATTATTATGGTATAAACGTTTTGGACACACTAACTTTAAGCATTTGACACGTATTTCAAACAAAAGTTAGTTTCTAGTATGCCTAATATATCTTTTACTCATACACAATTTTGTGATGCATGTCAACAAGGTAAGATGCATAAATCTTCCTTTAAATTGAAAGATGCTATCTCTACAAAAAGACCACTTGAACTTTTGCATTTAGATTTATTTGACTCTTCTAGAATAGCTTCTTTAAATGGTAATAAAATGCATTTGTGATGGTTGATGATTTTTCAAGATATACTTGGGTTTTATTCTTGAAAGATAAAAATGATGCATTTGAAGAAATTACAATATTTTGTAAAAGAATTCAAAATTTAAAGTCTTCATCCATTATTACTATTTGTAGCGATCATGGTGAAGAGTTTGAAAATGAATTATTTACAAAATTTTGTAATAAACATGGTATAACACATACCTTTTCTTTTTCTCGAGCCGCACCACAAAATGGTGTAGTTGAAAGGAAAAAATAGAACGTTACAAGAATGTGCTAGAACCATGTTATGTGATACTTCTGTACCAAAATAATTTTGGGCAGAAGCCGTTTGCTATTGCATGTTATATTTTGAATAGAACTTTGGTAAGACCACAAATGAATAAAACTTGTTTTGAATTGTTCTATGGTCGTATACCTCGTGTATCTTATTTTAAAATATTTGGTTGTAAATGTTTTATCCTTAACACTAAGGATTCATTAGATAAGTTTGACTCTAAATCAGACGAAGGTATTTTTGTAGGATATTCTATATGTAGTAAAGCATATAGGATTTATAATAAAAGAACCTTATGTATTGAGGAATCTCTTCATGTAAATTTTGATGAAAATTTTACACCTATCACACACTTAGTTGAAGAAGACTCTAACCTATTACTGATTCTTTAGAAAACACTAAGTTAGATGACGATGATTCTACTAATTCCATTCCTGAGATTATTCCTAAAAATGCTATTCTTCCTAAAGCATTTTTGAAGTTCCTAATCATCCACATGATCTAGTTATTGGAGATATTTCTGATAGAGTAAGAACGAAATCTCAAATAGAACAAATGACTAATTATGCATTTATATCATCCATTGAACCAAAGAATGTTATTGAAGCATGTAAAGATAGTTCATGGATTATAGCAATGCGGGAAGAACTTAATCAATTCAAAAGGAATGATGTATGGGAATTAGTACCTAGACCTTCAGATCATCCTATTTTTGGAACAAAGTGGGTATTTAAGAATAAATTGGATGAATCTGGTCAAGTAGTTAGAAATAAGGCTAGATTAGTTGCACAATGATATAATCAGAAAGAAGGCATAGATTATGATGAAACCTATGCTCCTGTATCAAGATTAGAATCTATTAGAATGCTTTTAGCATATGCATGTTACAAAGATTTTAAGTTATATCAAATGGATGTTAAAAGCGCATTTATAAATGTTATTATAAAGGAAGAAGTCTATGTAGAACAACCACCAGGATTTCAACATGAAAGTTTGGGTAATCATGTTTTCAAGTTAAAGAAAACTTTATATGGATTAAAACAAGCAACTCGTGCTTGGTATGAAAGATTGAAAAACTTTCTGTTAAAATCTGGTTATTCCATTGGAATGATAGATTCTACTTTATTTATCAAACATATGGATTCTGATGTTATTATTATACAAATATATATTGTTGACATAATTTTTGGTTCTACTAATGATTCTCTTTGTCAAGAATATTCTAAGGAAATGCAAAATGAATTTGAGATGAATCACATGGGTGAATTAACCTACCTCCTTGGACTTCAAATCAAGCAAATGAAGGAAGGTATATTTATACATCAGAGTAAATATACAAAGGAACTCATCAAAAGGTTTGAAAAAGGTTTGGATTAGAGAATTCTGCAGAAAAGCATACTCCCATGGGTACATCATCAAATCTTGATAAAGATCCAAATGGTAAGAGTGTTGATCAAACATTATATCGAGGTATGATTGGATCATTACTCTATTTTACCGCAAGTAGATCCGATATTATGTTTTCTGTTTGCATATGTGCTAGATATCAGTCTGATCCTAAGTTATCACATTTGACTGCTATCAAAAGGATAATTAGGTATATCAAACACACATCTAATTTTGGTTTATATTATCCAAAATCAAATTCATTTGATCTAGTTTTATATAGTGACGCAGATTTTGCTAGTTGCAAAACTGATCGTAAAAGTACAAGTGGAACTTGTCACTTTTTTGGATATGCATTAATTTCATGGTTTAGTAAGAAACAAAACCCTGTTTTGTTATCTACTACTGAAGCGAACTATATGGCCGCTGGTTTAGCATGTGCACAATTTTATGGATGAAACAAACAATACTAAATTATGGCATTAAATGTAACACATGTCCAATCATGTGTGACAACACTAGTGCTATAAGTTTATACAAAAATCCAGTACATCATGCATGTACTAAGCACATAGATATACGGCACTATTTCTTGGATGATCATGTCCAAAAGGTGATATTATTCTTAAATATATAGATACTAAGAATCAAATTGACGATATACTGACTAAGCCTCTTAAAGAAGAGACTTTTCTAAAACTTAGGAGAAAACTTGGTATAGTTAGTGAATCGTAATTTTGATTATAGATTATAGTTATATATTATGTTAATATTAATATAAAATTTTTCTGGAATTTTCAGAATTATTTTATATTTTTATTAGTCGACTAGCAGATACTTCTGGTCAACTAACCCGCTAGATATTTCTATATCTCAGCTATATATATTATTATTATTATTATTATCAGATTAATATATTTTCTAATCTGATCAGTCAAATGTTTCAAAGTCCACTAAAAACAAAAAAAATGAACAACTCTTTTATTTTCCCTCCTAAACTTGGACCAAAGTACAAAGATCCTTGGAAAGAGGCATGGACTAAGTCCAATCCAAAGGACACCTACTCCCTAGGCACAATAATATGACGTGTACTTGTGTCTTTCTTGTTGACCAGTTTTTATTTTTTAAATTAAATATCCTCACTTTTTTGAGTCTTCTATTTACAATATTTCATGCGAATCGATTAGTCGACTAGACGTTTCGACTAGTCGACCAGAAAATTACAGTTTTCAGATAAACTGTGATTTTGACCGTTTTCTTCCACCGTTTTATGCACCAATCGGTTCTTCAACGTCTAGAGAAGTTAAGGGAAGTTTCCAATTGGTTTCAAATCAATTTTTACTTTCGATTTTCGAAATTCCCTCTATTTTTCTCTATTTATATCATTGGATTCTTCTTCCTTTTTACCATGCGAAAACCACTTTCTTCTTGGTCCAAACGTTCCTCAATCTTTCAACACCGATTTCAGATGGCCTCCTCCTCTTCCCGTCGCCCAAACCCTTCCAACCGACGTCCTTTGGTCTTCAAATCCGTCGAAGCCCGCGCCAAGTTTGATTCCATGGCCAATACCCCATTTTATCCAGAATGCTTCATAGATTTCAATGATACTGAAATTCTCCACTATGATGTTTTCGATCTTCTTGATGATGTCGCCATCCTCAATCTTTGGAGTTTTGTTGAAGTTGTCCCCTACTACCCGAGTCTTGTTAAGGAGTTTTACACAGATATGGAAGTCACCCAAGATGATGGCAATGTCTACTTCGATTCCTTTGACAAAGGCCGCGAGATTCATCTCGACTACACCTCTCTTGCCGATTGTTTGGGTATACCTCATTCTCATGTCTCCGACCTTAGTTTTTATCTTAGATAACACCAATGTTCTTGCCAGATTAAGCCCAAATTTCCATGTGGGGATGAGCACAATTGACTTGCTTCCTACTCCACGCCTTATCTTCAAGATCCTCATCTACAACCTCCTCCACAAATCCTATTATCTAAACTACGTTAGCAACCACCTTGCACTTTGTCTTTACGCCATTGTTGACAGTTTAAAGGTGAATTGGGCTTATGCTATCATGCGTATACTCGTTAAGCCCGTTACAACAAACATCTACCTCCCGTGCACCCTCACCCAAATCTTCAAATATTTCGAAATTCTTTTTGTTGGCGAAGTCTCTGTATTTCCCACAATCAATTTTGATCATTCGGTCCTTAACTGCATGACCTTACCTCCTCCTCCTCCGAGAAATGAAGAAGAACATCACCCTGCTGAACCTCTTCTCCGTCGTCGTCGTTTTGGTGTTGGTCCCAATAATCCTCATCCTCACCACGCCACTCTCAAAACGCAAATTGACAATTTGCGCGAGGATGTTAACAAGGGATTTACGGGCGTCCATGAACACTTGAGCGGTTTTGAAACATGTCTAGAGAACATCACCACTGCCATGAATAATTGCTTTGAGACTTCACAACACAGTCAGGCCCAGATTCTCAGTCTTCTCGAACATTGGTCCCCCTATTCTCTGTCAACGTCGTAGCACCATCCTCCACCGTTTTGAGCGATTTCTGGAAATTTCGCTTATTAGTCGACTAGGCAAATCAGTTAGTCGACTAATCGTAGTTTAATTGTCTAGTTTGGTTTCTGTTTTTCAGTGGTTCTGTTTGGTGTTTGGTGTTAAGTTGTTGTTGTCAAGTCAGTATGTGCAGTGTTAGTATGGCTTAGGTTGCTTTTAGTTATGGTATTTTGTTTATATCCATAATCAGTATCCTATGTATGAACTTATCCATGTATCCCTTCAGTTCTACTAATGAAGTTTTCAGACGTTCTGCATTCATTAGTCGACCAGGATATTTCATTAGTCGACTAATTTACTAAAATTGCTGAAATTCATCCCATTTTTGATAATTTCAAAGGGGGAGAAAAATATGAAATGAAATATATAAACATGTTTAAATATGCACATACATGTTTTTCATTACAAAGAAACTTTTAGAAACTTTTATTATCATTCCCAAAGTTTTTAAGCTCTCTTTATACACATTCATTTTTTAATGATATATGCATTTGGTAAATTACATTGTTACACAATTATTCAAATTGGCAAATTGATTATTCAATTTATTAAGCATTTATTCAGGGGGAGCTTTATAATTAAACATATTTTATATCTATACCACATATATTTCATATTATCATTAGATATATTGTAATCATCAAAAAGGGGGAGAATGTTGGAAACATAATGTTTTCTTCCCATAAAGTTTTTGATGATACAATCATTTTTATATATGTGTGTATACTAACTCTTTGGATGCAGATTATCAAGCTCAAACTCTTTACATATGACAATCATCAAAGTTACGTTGCAAGAAAAAGCATCAAAATGCACGATGAAGCTCAAGGAATCAATTTTTATATCTTGAGAAAGATGATGTAATTTTACTTTTTATTATTGCAAAGCTTTAGATTGTTAAAGCCTTGATAATACTCTATCTTAGTTCTTTAGGACTCAGCCTCAAAATCCAAACTTCAGAAAATTAGAAGACCAACACTTTCCCCTAATCGACTAATACAGTTTTTCTTATTTTATGAAGAAAAACAATAATTTGTGGTCAAAATATATTTTCCATGTTGAAGGAATTTAGAGAAGAATAAAATTGTCTCAATCATAAGTAGTCATGGCACTAGCCATGGCTATATATATATATTCATTTCCTTAATAGATTAGGAGTCCAAGGGACTCCCCACTAAATTAATGGGGAGTAAATGTTGAGATGAAGAGAGGGGAGGGAGGCCAAAAGCCTCCCTCAACTCACAACACTCCCCCTCATCTTTCCATTACCTTGGTTTAAGCATATGAATACTTCAGGATTTAGTATGCTAATGGAGTGGATACTTCTGGATCCAGAGCCACTGTGGTTGCCTCGTTAAAACCTTAGTTGTGAAAACCTAGTGGGAAAAACCAGCAGCTCAAAGGAAAAGAGTACAACTATCGAGGGACTCCCCCTGATCTGTACAAGCTTCAGGCTTGCAGATCTCCTATGTATCTATACAATAATCTCCTATTCGTCTATACATCCATCATAGTCTGAAAGAAAATACAATCATCACTCATCTATACAAGTTTCACTCATCTAGCGGCTATTGGAAAGCAGTGGCGCTCTGGAGTGGAATGCTTTTTGAAGTTGGTAGATGACCCCCTTGAAGTATTCTTTGAATTAGTCTTCACTGTGTTTGCAAGGTACTGCTGGACCTGGCTGAGCGTTTTCAATACTTGCTTCTTGGATGATGAGCTTCTCAGAAGATGTAGACATTGGAGGATGATGTGTAGATATTTAGGAGGTGGCCGGCCTTTTGTGTTTTAGTCATCGCGATGATATTTAAACCTGCATATGTAATATATATTCCTTGACCCTTGGAAGTTGCGCAGAAGCAGCTTATCCTTGGTCTAGTGGTGATCTCCAGGGCAACATTGTATCTGGTTAACAACTTTAATGCAGACGTTCTATCAAAGACACGTGCAGTTGGCCAGATAAAGAAATGTAACAAGTACACTAGGGCTAGGTTCTTCGGGATATAGGATGTCATCCCCATCTTCCAGCGACTGGAAGGTGTCATAAATACGAATATATTTTTAATAGGTTGTAAATGGACATCATTCTTTGTAACGACAACTTTTCGTTGTACGTTGTTCGTGCACGTGCTTTTGGCCGTGCACGTGTTTATTTTAGACTTTGTTTGTTTGTGAACACTTTAGTGTGATATGCCGTTGTGAACGTCTCTGAGAGTATTAAATAGTGGCACTAATTTGGAACGACGTTTCTCGAGTCGTTTTCCCACAATTTAATCTTATTCGATGAGACGTTGCGATTCTCACTTTTGACGGGAGACATTTCTATTTTTAGTTTCGTCGTCCGACGTCGAAATTGAGATCCGTCTTCTTAGTTAGCTCTCTATCGCTGCCACGATCACCCCGATATTTATTTTATAATTTTTGGAGTTTATTTGACCACTTTTATATTTTTAACAAGGTTTATAATATTTTTAATAATTAATTTATATATTAATTTCGGCCAAATAAAATTTATTTGAGTTTAAAACGTTTTAAATAATTTTTGAGCCAAATCTCAGCCCCTATCTTGGCCGCACCCAATCCGTATGTGATTAGAAAGAGTGGATTTGAATTTTAAATTATTTTAAACTCCTAATCTCATTAGGATTAGCCCTAGACCTAGTCAACCCATCTACACTATATAAACAACCTCTAGGAAGACCTATTTTCGCAAGAAAATAACCCTAGCCACTTCCAAAACCCAAATTTGACGTTGCGACGAATCGTCGCAACGTTGCGACAAGCATCTGCCGCACGACCGCAGAAACGAGCTCTGTTCTCCCGCCCTGACCGACGCCCAAGCCCGCACCAAGCTTGCACAGCCGCTCCGCATCGCCTCCGCTTGCACCCCCGTGTCCGACCGAGAGAATCTCTCGGTCAGACTGAGAGCTTTTCCCCGCTATCGCCGCTCCCCGCATTGCTGCAAGCCCCCGCACCAAGCTCCGCTCCGCTCCCGCTCCGCACCGTGTCTGACCGAGGCGCCCGCCCGCCAACGCCGAAGCCCGCAACGTTGCAACGGTTGCAATGTCGCAGTGCTCCGAACTCCCGCATCCAAGGCGCCCGACCGAGACCATCCTCCGCATCGACCGAGACAAACCCTCGCACCCGCAGCTCCGCACCGCACCCGCAGCGTTGCAAGCCCGTCTCCTGTGTCCGACCGATGGAACTTCCCGCATTGGCTGTGTACGACCGAGGGCCATTCGTCGCAACCCCACACCCGTCGCACCGCTTGCCACCGTGGGCCCCCCAAGTTCTCCAGAGGTATTGTGGGTCCCCCATAGGTCCCTAGGACTACTGTGGGCCCCACCTAGGTGCTTTCTCTCTGACGATTTGCCGTGCACGATGTTGCGACACATCGTAGCCCGTCGTCGCACGTGCTAGCTTTGGAATCTGGAATCGTTGCTCCGGTTGATGCTCTGAACTTTCCAGTGAGGAATCTATATTGGAATCAGGACTTGGAGCGCGTTCTCTTATTCCAACCCCCGGCGTCGCTACCCGACGCCGGTGTAGCTTTCGCGTCGTGTTGAGGTAACGCTTTGCACCCCTAGGACCCCCCAACCTATTGCCTGTTAATCAAGACTAAAATTGATGTTTTTAAAGTATTTCAAATGTTTTAAATTCACTAATCAAGATTAATAATATGGACTTTAGGCCGGTGGACTTGTGCACGTAGGATAATTGTGATTCTGGACGCTCTTGGACAGTGTTTCTCAGACGTTGTACTTGCAGGCAAGTGAAACTTGCCAACTCTTGTGTAGGGCCATGTTTTTAGGCCACTTCCTTGCTTTTAGCGTAAAAGAGACTAGTCAGTGAAATGATAGCTGGCTAGACGCCTACTTGATCTAGTTTGACAACAAAACTAGATCCGTCACCTAAATGATCTAGCTTGACAACGAAGCTAGATCCAACTCTTTAAACTTGTTGCTCATGCATACTAAACTGCCATGTTTACTTTCCTTACTGTACGCTTTACTACTTGCCATGTCATGTCATCCATGCATTGAATATTGCATTCGTAGCACACGCTACATACTTGTACTTGCTTGTCCTGGCTAGGTGCACCCCTATGCCATCATGAAAAACACTTCTTGGCTCGTGTTCCAGAAGCGAGCATTACCGTTCGGGGGTAAGGCCCTGGCTCGATACACGTGGGAGGGGTAAGAGTGAAGCGGCCAATCAGCTAGGAGTCTGCCTGATCAGCAACTACAGCTGTAAGGCGTAAACTCTGGGTTTGGGGCGGAGTTAAGCGGCCAATCAGTGTGAAAGAAAGTCATTTCAGCTGTAAGGCGTAAACTCTGCACATGACATGAAAACCTGACTAGAGAAATCTTTGTAAATGTTTATAGTCTTGCCACACTTGCCATGCCATGCTAGTTTACTTGTTGTTTTCTTTACCTGCTGCACTCATACTTTACCTGCCATGTCATTGCATACTTTTAGAACTGCTAGGTTGTCTTGCTTTACTTTCAGTTTCCTTGCACAAGTCTCTTGTAGACTTGCTGACATGTGCCCCTTGCTCTTTTGGGTGTCACATGTTAGACCCTGAGCCAGAGACCGTTGCTGAGTACGTGATGTTTTGCTGACGCTGAGCCTGAGTCCATGTCTTCCCAGGAGGAGTTTTACAGACACCGGTGAACTTTCTTTGTGACCATGCTGAGTTCTCCTTTTGTTTTAGGTTTTCTGTTAGTTGTCGGTGCGTGGCACCTTTGTTTTGTATGTTGTACTTTTGTTGGCCATGTTTGGGCCTTTAGACTCTTTTTCTTTTAGCCTGGTGGCTTTTTCTGTGATGTTGAAACTTATTTTATGGATATTCTGAGATATCTCTTTTGTCTCATTTCATTATTATTATCTTTGTTTCGTTCGCGTTGCAAGGACCTGCAGTTTTAAATTTGATTGACGCTTATCGGACTTGCAGCTTTGCAGCTTCAAGTCTGAGCGGACCTTCTCACGCTTCGCCTCCATATTTTTGGGAAGCGGGGCGTGACAGGTTTTGTTGGTGGCCCATGCAGGTCTAGTCTTGCAATTGTGAATTAACGGAACAACGATAATAACGGAATGTCCATTAAATAAATTGCAACATCCAAGTCATAAGCCCTGAGTCTAGTCGTTTTCCTATGTCACTAGGAGTAAGAAGGCTTAGTTAGACGTCTGTGCTTGCTAGATAGAGGCCCTGACTGTTAGTTAGACTCCCTGTCAGCAATCGATTTAATCGTCGTAGGAGTTACCTTAGTGGTTCTTGTCTAACTCTGACCATATTAGACTTCTAGAATTTTCTTCAGTCGTTCGCTTGGGTTCATCGATTTCGGACCAAGCTGAACGCATTTCATTACCGTCTAGCTCCTCAGAAAGTCTTAGCGCTTAGTTCTTAATCTTTAGTTGGTCGACCGTAGGAGTTCCCCGTAGATTCTCCTGATTCATATCCTAGGCGTATGTATGTTCTGATCATCCGACTAATTTCCTTGCCTCGATTCACGAGATCGCCTCATGACGATCGTCGTTAATCTTTGAACCTCTCCATTACGAACCTTGAATCTTCTGAAAGAATTTTTCGATTTCCTCCTTCCCTAAGTTTAAATTTGTTCAAAAGTTTTATATAAATATACTTATCTTTGTACTCCTCGTTGATTTAAATTTTTTTTAAAAAAACTTCTGTCGAAATTTTTGAATAATAGTTTATAATACCTTTTCAACCTACACTTTTGTACCTATGAAAATACATATTTCCTTTCATATATTAATTCTGAACCGTACTTTTATATTGCCCAATTCGATTTATAATTTTCCTTCCTGATTTATGCCATTCATATACTTTTCAAGTCACTTGGGATTTCAGCTTCCCGCAAGTCAATGTTATGCTCATCATTTTCCTTATTTCAGAATTTGTAAAATTACTATTTCATAACCATTTCCTAATCTGGGCCTTCCATAGTTTGGTTTTAAAGATTTGCTATCGATTTCGATAATTCTACTACTAAGTTAATATTATTTTTCCGTGCACCATACATACTTTCAATTATTTTTTATATCCGTACCAGACTTGTTGTGCTCGTATATTAAGAACCTTATGTAAATCAGTTTCTCATTTTTGGCAAACCCTGGTTCTCTAAAAATTAGTTTCAATATTGATTATTTTAAATTTTCCATAGCCTAAAAGTTTTGAAAGCATTTAACCTGAGTTTAAATTCTTCTGTTACTTGATTTCATTCTTTGACTTTCAAAACTTTTGACAACATTATATTAAATTACCGCCGTATAATATTTTCTAAAAACCACGTCCTTAATATTCGTGTAAATGATTTTACTTCCTTTTATAATGACTTTTTAAACCAATAAACCATTTTCTCTTATTACAAATATTCGACTCAAACTTATTTTGAACAACTCGTTTTATCGACCTCCAAATATTTTTATACAGACGAGGATTCCAACTTTTGAAGTACAACAGTTTTCAAATTTCGCGTGTTTTAGCTTATGTTACTTCATTTCTCAATCCTATGAAAGTACCACTACATATCCATTTCCTCTACCTAAACATTCACCAGTGAATCACTGTCTCACCTAACCAAGCTGTCTCCTTGTATTCGTCCTATCTGAACTCTTGCTTATCGATCCTTCCCTCGTCACGCTTTCGACCTCGACCTCCCTCTATTGCTTAGGCTTTAGTGCCCGTCAATGTCTGTGCCAACTCTAAGTTGTTAGTAGGCCCTTGGCCCTTGTAATGTAGTCGTGGTGCACGTACCTAAGTTGTGTACGTGGGTTGAATGAGTATAGCCCCATAGTATATTGATGCTTGCCTATTGTGTGATATATATATATAAATACTCGGAGTTATTCGTAATATTATGAAGTTGTTTGTGTGTTAGAATTTATAGATTTGTGAGTGGTTAGCTATACCATAATAGGGATGCCGGTGTATATAAGAGTTAGTGTGGGAATATCTAATGGGGTGTATGTAGTTAGAGATACTTATAATGGTTGAGATAAAATGATTGGTAAAGCTATGTGTATGCTAGGTGTGATAATAATAGGTGTACGTATAGTTAACTGAGTAGGCCTATTATATGACCTGTATGTTAGTACGTGTGAGTATGTGCTCGTACGTGGATATGAAATGTGCTTATATGTAAGTAGTTACGTTTCGTTGCATGAGTATATAGGTGATATATATATGGTAGTAGGGTTATAACTATGATTGGTACTGCTTGCTTTTACGGGATGTTGCATGCGTGCATACCATGAGGTATACACGACTATTGCACATCTTAATTATGTATGTATAGATGTGTTAGTATACTAATTATAGGTAGTAGGCTATGGTGTGAATATATATGTTACATGTGTGTGACTATACGATGAATGCATATGCATGTATTAGGGAGGGTATTATAATTATACGTGTGCTGATGTCTGTATTATTATTATTATGGTATATAGAGTGATTGAACTATGTAAGTATTACCTGACTAAATATTAAGTGTGATCGACTTATGGTATGCATATGGTTGTATTGGTAGACATATATATAAATATTGGAGTGGTATTGGTATAGGTATGAATGCCGTGTTACGTATATAGAATATCTGATATGTGTATTGAGGCTCACTCAAGCTTGAGTGGGTATACTCTAAGTATATTGAATGTATATTTGTAGTTTGAATATAGCAATGTTTGATGTATGTATAGTGATAGAAGTGTTTGTGCCTGGTTGTGTTACACACATGATTGTGGATCGCTACACCAGTATATAGTTATAAGTGTTGGTCTTGTGGTACAGTTAATTACTAAGGACTTGCTCGTGTGAACGTATGTGTACTAGCTAAAACTAGGTGTGTAGGTGTGCTAGTTATATAATGATATGATTGGTATACGTGAATGAAAAGTTAGCGTGTATGGGTGTGCACCATGCACGGGTAAGTATGTGCTTAGTTATAGGTATTGATGACTATGGTATATGTGGCGTGTCGTAAATACAGTTATAGGACCGTATGTGATGAAAATATATGGTGAACTATTTGCATGCATTTGAATGACTATATATTATGAAATTATAGTAGAGGTGAATGTGTAATAGATATAGTGAAGCCTGATTAATAATGCTGTGGTGTGACAACATGAGGAAGTGTTTGATGTATACTAGGAGATATAGGGAGTAGTGTATCATTGTTGTTTGTGCATAGGTAGCTACCTATATGTAGAGCAATGATTGTATGTGCTAAGTGTGAGACTATCCTTATATGAGTATCTGAAATATTGTTTTGTGTTTAGGTAAGTAGTAGTTATATAAGGGATGTATGCTTATATATATGATTAAAATACATGTATGAAGTTGACCGACTATAATAAGTGTAAGTGTATGACGTACGTGAATGTATATATATACGTGTTGGTAGTGATAACGTTTGACTACCTAGTGCATATATAAGCACTTGTAATGACTATACCTGGTTTGAATTATAATATGACTTGATTGGGGTAGTTACTAGAGCGACTAGCTATATTAGAAAGTCCGAGGACGGACTTTATTCTAAGGTGGGGAGGATGTAACGACCACTTTTCGTTGTACGTTGTTCGTGCACGTGCTTTTGGCCGTGCACGTGTTTATTTTAGACTTTGTTTGTTTGTGAACACTTTAGTGTGATATGTCGTTGTGAACGTCTCTGAGAGTATTAAATAGTGGCACTAATTTGGAACGACGTTTCTCGAGTCGTTTTCCCACAATTTAATCTTATTCGATGAGACGTTGCGATTCTCACTTTTGACGGGAGACGTTTCTATTTTTAGTTTCGTCGTCCGACGTAGAAATTGAGATCCGTCTTCTTAGTTAGCTCTCTATCGCTACCACGATCACCCCGATATTTATTTTATAATTTTTGGAGTTTATTTGACCACTTTTATATTTTTAACAAGGTTTATAATATTTTTAATAATTAATTTTTATATTAATTTCGGCCAAATAAAATTTATTTGAGTTTAAAACGTTTTAAATAATTTTTGAGCCAAATCTCAACCCCTATCTTGGCCGCACCCAATCCCTATGTGATTAGAAAGAGTGGATTTGAATTTTAAATTATTTTAAACTCCTAATCTCATTAGGATTAGCCCTAGACCTAGTCAACCCATCTACACTATATAAACAACCTCTAGGAAGACCTATTTTCGCAAGAAAATAACCCTAGCCACTTCCAAAACCCAAATTTGACGTTGCGACGAATCGTCGCAACGTTGCGACAAGCATCTGCCGCACGACCGCAGAAACGAGCTCCGTTCTCCCGCCCTGACCGACGCCCAAGCCCGCACCAAGCTTGCACAGCCGCTCCGCATCGCCTCCGCTTGCACCCCCGTGTCCGACCGAGAGAATCTCTCGGTCAGACCGAGAGCTTTCGCCCGCTATCGCCGCTCCCCGCATCGCTGCAAGCCCCCGCACCAAGCTCCGCTCCGCTCCCGCTCCGCACCGTGTCTGACCGAGGCGCCCGCCCGCCAACGCCGAAGCCCGCAACGTTGCAACGGTTGCAACGTCGCAGCGCTCCGAACTCCCGCATCCAAGGCGCCCGACCGAGACCATCCTCCGCACCGACCGAGACAAACCCTCGCACTCGCAGCTCCGCACCGCACCCGCAGTGTTGCAAGCCCATCTCCTGTGTCCGACCGATGGAACTTCCCGCATTGGCTGTGTACGACCGAGGGCCATTCGTCGCAACCCCGCACCCGTCGCACCGCTTGCCACCGTGGGCCCCCCAAGTTCTCCAGAGGTATTGTGGGTCCCCCATAGGTCCCTAGGACTACTGTGGGCCCCACCTAGGTGCTTTCTCTCCGACGATTCGCCGTGCACGACGTTGCGACACATCGTAGCCCGTCATCGCACGTGCTAGCTTTGGAATCTGGAATCGTTGCTCCGGTTGATGCTCTGAACTTTCCAGCGAGGAATCTATATTGGAATCAGGACTTGGAGCGCGTTCTCTTATTCCAACCCCCGGCGTCGCTACCCGACGCCGGTGTAGCTTTCGCGTCGTGTTGAGGTAACGCTTTGCACCCCTAGGACCCCCCAACCTATTGCCTGTTAATCAAGACTAAAATTGATGTTTTTAAAGTATTTCAAATGCTTTAAATTCACTAATCAAGATTAATAATATGGACTTTAGGCCGGTGGACTTGTGCACGTAGGATAATTGTGATTCTGGACGCTCTTGGACAGTGTTTCTCAGACGTTGTACTTGCAGGCAAGTGAAACTTGCCAACTCTTGTGTAGGGCCATGTTTTTAGGCCACTTCCTTGCTTTTAGCGTAAAAGAGACTAGTCAGTGAAATGATAGCTGGCTAGACGCCTACTTGATCTAGTTTGACAACGAAACTAGATCCGTCACCTAAATGATCTAGCTTGACAACGAAGCTAGATCCAACTCTTTAAACTTGTTGATCATGCATACTAAACTGTCATGTTTACTTTCCTTATTGTAAGCTTTACTACTTGCCATGTCATGTCATCCATGCATTGAATATTGCATTCGTAGCACACGCTACATACTTGTACTTGCTTGTCATGGCTAGGTGCACCCCTATGCCATCATGAAAAACACTTCCTGGCTTGTGTTCCAGAAGCGAGCATTACCGTTCGGGGGTAAGGCCCTGGCTCGATACACGTGGGAGGGGTAAGAGTGAAGCGGCCAATCAGCTAGGAGTCTGCCTGATCAGCAACTACAGCTGTAAGGCGTAAACTCTGGGTTTGGGGCGGAGTTAAGCTGCCAATCAGTGTGAAAGAAATTCATTTCAGCTGTAAGGCGTAAACTCTGCACATGACATGAAAACCTGACTAGAGAAATCCTTGTAAATGTTTATAGTCTTGCCACACTTGCCATGACATGCTAGTTTACTTGTTGTTTTCTTTACCTGCTGCACTCATACTTTACCTGCCATGACATTGCATACTTTTAGAACTGCTAGGTTATCTTGCTTTACTTTCAGTTTCCTTGCACAGGTCTCTTGTAGACTTGCTGACATGTGCCCCTTGCTCTTTTGGGTGTCACATGTTTGACCCTGAGCCAGAGACCGTTGCTGAGTACGTGGTGTTTTGCTGACGCTGAGCCTGAGTCCATGTCTTCCCAGGAGGAGTTTTGCAGACACCGGTGACCTTTCTTTGTGACCATGCTGAGTTCTCCTTTTGTTTTAGGTTTTCTGTTAGTTGTCGGTGTGTGGCACCGTTGTTTTGTATGTTGTACTTTTGTTGGCCATGTTTGGGCCTTTAGACTCTTTTTCTTTTAGCCTGGTGGCTTTTTCTGTGATGTTGAAACTTATTTTATGGATATTATGAGATATCTCTTTTGTCTCATTTCATTATTATTATCTTTGTTTCGTTCGTGTTGCTAGGACCTGCAGTTTTAAATTTGATTGACGCTTATCGGACTTGCAGCTTTGCAGCTTCAAGTCTGAGCGGACCTTCTCACGCTTCGCCTCCATATTTTTGGGAAGCGGGGCGTGACATTCTTCATAAACTCCAGGTGTATGAAGGATCTTAACGAGTTCCACCATGAAGGTGTTAAATATATAAGCCGAGACAATACCTTGTAATACCTAGGTTTTTCATTTCCAAGGTATGCTTAAAGCTATCTGATATATCAATGGTCTCTGCAGGAGATCCTATTAACTTTAAGTTGATCACATGTACGGCGAATATCACAAATCCTGTCAACGATCTTTTGAAAAATTTACACAGGCAGAATATTGCTTAAGATCAACTAATGATCTTTGTAGCCTTTATGGAGAAGACGTTTCTACGTCTCTCTTTCACCTCTGGGGGTAGAGTATACCCTTATGGAAGTTTTATATAGATCTCTATATCTATATTGCCGTATATCTATGCAGTCACAACGTCCATGAGCTGTATTTATTGTTTTTTCAGAGAAGTTTAGGCTTTAATAGGAAAATGATCATATTTCCTTCATTTCAATTTCTTATGAAATCCAACTTATATTCCACAGGTTTTACACATTCAGGTGTATGGACTACTGGTCCAAAGATTTTGCTTTTCAAGAGTGAGTCCAGCTCTACTCTTATTGCCTCGTCCCACTTTGGCCAATCTATGCGTTTATGCTATAGAATAGTGGGTTGACGTCATCGTCGTATTCAGCGACGTGAACGGCAATAGCAAAAGCAAAACCGTCGTCGACGACTGTGCTATATCTGTCCAATACCTCTCCAATACGTACGTAATATAATGATTTTTCTCCTGTTGTTTCCTCTGCAGGGGAAATTAGGAGGGGAGAGGTTACTGGTCTGAGCTCAGCATCCTGTGTGGTTGGATCATTTTAATATATCCAGGAATTTTCCTCTTTTGAGGAATTTTATATTTTGAACCTGGTAGGCGTCCTCTTTTCAATTGAGGTACAGCCAATTCTGCTACCGGTGGATTGCATCCATCTTTGGGAATGTCGATCCTAGCTGGCGTATTGGCAACAGGGACGTGTGAACGAACAATCTTCTGGTTGTCCGCAAATTTATCCGTCAATTGATGTACTTTAGTCTGAATGTGAAGGATCTTCTGGATCTCAACTTCACACAGAAAAAGTATGCGGATCATAACGAGATGAGGACTTTTGTTTCACATGATAAGGTCTCAGAAGCTTCAGGCTTTTTTAGACTGCGTGCCTATTTCAATGAGATCTTGCTCATCAAATTCACATTTATCAAGACTTGGTGGTAAACCAGAAGCAAGCAGCATCAGCAATAAGATATGCAACAAGCGGGCCGTATCGTGATAAGCGATGCGGAATGCATTGTGTTGGTCCCTAAATACAACAGGCAACTGGGATTTATCAATGGACGTGAAATCCATTGGAGTCTCTTTACCAGAGACTCTGCAAACCCATTATGAGTTTGAACATGCTGCAGGATGTTCAATTTCAATGCCAGTTGCTTGGCAGAAGTCTTGAATGATATGTGTAGTAAATTCACCCATATTATAAGCTTTTGAGAAAGCTAGGTTACGAGTGAATATAAAGACACACATAAGACCATCTAGTAGATGCATATATCAGTACAGTAATGAAGTACCGAAAATGGGCCATTTGCGGGGTGAATAGGCCCGCAAAGGTCACCATGTATCCTCTCAATGAAGCCAGGAGACTCCAAACCCACTTTCAGGAGGGAAGGTCTCTCTATTAGTTTTCCCTTATGACAAAGGGGGACAAGGAAACTCAACCTTTTGAAGAATCTTCAGGTTCTCCAATGGATTCATTTGATGATGTGTCCATCATCGCTGATCCAGGATGACCAAGTCCATTTTGCCAGAGTTAAAAACTATGGCAAAGAAAGGCACTTCTGGTGCTCAGTCGAGTTGGCTTTCTATAGGATGAATATCTGTAATTATAAGGGCCCGACGGGGGTCCAATGTAATCGTAAGTAGATGGTCTTCTGGCCATTCTCTTGACGAGTTACATATTGATATTCAATATATATTATTGATCACTCCATATTTTACACCTTTTTTCTGCATGTTTGCATGCCATTTTGATCGCTCGAATCGCGATGTTCAAGATTTTTCGGCAATATTGTGATGCTGTTCACGATTTCTTGTTTTTGTCGAATTTCAGGAGATTTCGAGCGATTTGGAGTGATTCTGATATGCACCCACTCCGGGACGTCACCCGTGACTCCTTCGAGGGGAATTTTGCTATTGGAGAGGAGTGGAAGAAGGAAGAACGCCGTAGGAGCAACGAGGGAGCAAAAATATGAAGATTGGGCATTTTGAGCTTGCCACTTGGCCGAGTGAAGGAGTCACTCGGCCGACCATCGAGAGCCCGCTCGGCCGGACAAATCGGACACGCAGAAGACTGAGTATTAGCGTGCACTCGGCCGAGCATCGCCAGCCCACTCGGCCGAACCACGGAGACCCCACTCGCCCGAGTGGCATCAAGACGACGGCAACAAAAATCCCAAAGTTACTGTAAATTGTCAGTCGAATCCCGAGTTCCGACTCGGCCGAGTGAAGAAGTCCCCTCGGCCGAAGCAAAGAAAGTCACTCGGCCGAGTGACTCCCGAGGAGCTGACCCCCAAAAGTCCGAAGTTACTGGAAATTATCAGGGTTTGTCACTCGACCGAATGACATTTGTCACTCGGCCGAGTGAGCCGCGCTGCCTGTGGCATAAACTGCGATTCTGAGGCTGCGCAGGGGCATTTTCGTCACAGCTTTTTGGGCGATTTTGGGGGGTATTTAACCCCAGTTTTTAACCTAGTTTAGAGAGGTTTTTCAGAAATTTTTGCAGCCTTTTTTAGATTACTTTTTAGGAGATTAGATTTAGCTTTTAGGGGGGAGAGAAATGTGCTATTTTTGTTGGATGCTATTGGTTCTTCATTGGTTTGTCTCTCTCCCTATCAAAAACTCCATTTTTATTGATATATTGAATATTGCAATGAATTCTATTGATTTTGATTGTGAATTTCTATTGCATTTTATTATGAATTGTGAGTAGTTCTATCGTCTTAGGGCGTAGGGATGAACCCTACGAACCCTATTTCTAATTTGTGGTGAATTGGTGAAATTATTGCTAGAATTGATTAGGGTTAGTTTGGGATTGCTATAATACAAATAGCTGGGGATTCATACCGATTGGGATTTGCAAGAGATTGGATCCCAACTCGATAGGAAGCCCTAGAAATTCGAATTGGGTCGCAATTGGATTTCTCCGGAATCGGTTTGCAAGAGATTGGACCGAAACTAGGGTTTTCGATTGTAATTCTATACCAATACCCATTTGTAAGAGATTGGACGGGTAGAAACTATCCCAACCTAGGTCGTAGCTCGAGTTTGCACGAGAGTGGGCTCGAGATACGATTGAACGATGATGTTGTTCTTCACGCTAGTTTGCCAAGGTTAGGGTTTGCAAGAGATTGGACCATACCCTAGGTTTGCTATAGACCGGCAATAGCGCGAGAGCGTGAGCTTGGTTCTACATTTAGTTGCAACTAGTTCACCTGAATTTCAAGTCTAGCAATTGTGACACCTACGAATCACAATGATGAGATACGGTTTGTAGCGGGGATTCCCTATCTCCTAGGCGTCTTTATTAATTTGATATCCCTTTTATACAATTGAACGACTTTGACCGCTTTTATAGCGAACATCTCTCGACTTTTCAAATAGCCAGGTGGATTGAAGAGGACACTGTCATTAGGCCTCCTTGTGTTCGATACCCGCTTGCCACTACACCATGCGCTTGCGGTAAGACTAGCGAGTCGCGTGCCCGGGTGTGCATCCGGGCTCCGACCAAGTTTTTGGCGCCGTTACCGGGGAGGCAATAGTGTTTGATTCTACCTACCTAGCTATTTTTCTTTTTTTGTTCTATTATTTCTATTTCTATTTTACCCTTCCTTTGTGCTAACTATTTCTTTGAAACTCTTTTCTCTCTTACATGTACACGAGATCCTCGGCGAACCCTGAAGAGATACTATACGATCCGGAGGTCGAGCATACATTGAGGAGGATCCGAGCGGAGAAGAGACCCGTTACGGAAGGGAATTTTATGACCCATCCTGAGACACCCGAAGAATTGGCAGAGCGAATGGCGAGGATCATTTCCATTAGAGATAGGCTTCAGCCTAAGACTTCTTCCACGACCTCGTCCATAGCTATGCCGGAGTTGGCGGCCGACAAAAATTTTGAGTTGACGACAGGATCGGTGGTTCTTATGCAACAAGATCCTTTTCATGGGAACTCCCATGAAAACCCTCATTACCACATCCAACTCTTTCTATCGAAATGTGACACCTTCCAAATGCCAGGCGTCTCCGTAGATGCTATCAGACTGCGCCTTTTCCCCTTCACACTCAAGGACAAGGCCTTATATTGGTTGAGGACGCAAGCTGAAGGAATCTTCACCACTTGGGATGAATTGGCGAGTGCCTTCGTCGACAAATTTTACCCGACCTCCAAGACGGTGAAAATAAGAAGTGATCTCATGTCCTTCAAGCAAGGACCACATGAGACTCTCTATGAGGCATGGGAGCGCTTCAAGGACTTGCAACATCATTGCCCCCATCACAGCATTGAGGATTGAGAGCTTGTCCATAGTTTCTACAATGGACTCCAACCGGGCACAAAGCAGATTATTGATGCTACCGCAAATGGAGCCATTTTGGCAAAGACCCCCGATGAAGCTACGGCCTTGCTAGAGGAGATGGCCTCTAACAACCAACAATGGGGGGACGAGCGAGGACACTCTTCATCCTCCTTGAAGCCCACGAGTATTTATGAGGCCAAGGCCGTGGCGGAGCTTGCTAGCAAGTTTGACTCTCTCCATAAGGTAGTGGAGAGGTTGGAGAAATACATTACCGAGCCGCAAGGAGCCCCTACTACATCCGCACCGACAAATCATATGAGTGATTGGCAAGACCAATCCCAAGCCATGTATGTAAGAGGAGAGCAAGGAGAAGGAGCTTTGGAGCAAATTCAGTATGTTGCGGGGAATTCCGGATATTGGGCCAACCCGGCCGCTAGAAACCATCCGGGTTTTTCTTATGCTAATAATGATGGTGCCTTGAACCCCCCGTCTCAACATCCTTCTCAAGCTCGGGCTCTACCACCACAACCGAATTATCAACCAAGGGGGCCACCGCAACAAAACTTCCCACAAAGGCAACAAGTGGGACCTTATAGGCCACCCGGATATAATCAAGGGTGGAGAAACCCCAACCCTCCGCAAGCTCAACCACGTCCGGATTTTGAAGCTAAGGTGGAGGAGTTTATGGCGGAACAAAGAAAGATTAACGCCACGTTGAAGGCAGGACAAGATTCTCTCGCCACCGTCGTCGCTCAAATTGGGGAGCAACTTGCTTTGCTCAATAGAAACAACCAACAATTGCCGGCTCAACCCGAGCCGAATCCACGGGGCAACACCGGCCATATCAATGCGGTCGTTGTGGTTACAACAAGAGGAGGGAAGGATACCACCCCCCATGACTCAAATTAAGGAACCCGTGGTGGAGAATCTAGAAGAAAGCGAGCCGGTAATTGAAGTGGCAAAGGAGAAGGAGCCGCAAGAAGGAGAAAAATCTAGAGTGGAGGAACCTATTGATGAGCGCCGATTCATGCCACCGGTGCCTTTCCCTCAACGGCTAGCTAGAGCCAAGATCGAGAAGAGGCTAGCCAAGTTCCTCGAATACTTGAGAGGGGTGAGCCTCAATATCCCTTTTCTTTATGCCTTAGTAGAAATCCCGTCCTATGCGAAGTTCTTAAAGGACTTGATTACTGGAAGGAAAAGGAAGGAGAAGATCATGCTCGCGGAACAAGGAACGTGGTTCACTAGGAAGGAAAAGGAGCCCGCCAAATTTAAAGATCCCGGGAGTTTTCGGATTCCTTGCACACTTGGAGGCGTCCCCTTACAAAAAGCATTGGTTGATTTGGGCGCTAGTGTGAGCCTCATGCCTCTCACTATGTTCTGGAAGTTGAACACCGGCACAGATTTAAAGCCAACCGACATAAGGATTCAACTCGCGGACGGTCGGATTACAAGGCCGGTTGGGATCCCAAAGAATATCCCACTCCAAGTTCCAGGAGGCATATGCTTGCCTTGTGATTTTGTGATCATGGACATCAAGGAAGAGGGTGACACATCGCTCATACTTGGACGCCCATTCCTCGCCACCGCCGGTGTAATCGTCGATGTGCGGGAAGGGACTCTTACCTTGAATGTCGGCAACATTGAAGTCAAGCTCCATATACCAAAGGCTATGAAGCACATGCCGTATCATGAGGAGCTAGATTATATGGACCTCCTTGATGAGGTCATTGAAGAGGCTATCCCCTACTCCATCGGTGTGCTCCATGATGACGGCTTCGAAGAAGGCCAAGATTTGGTCGAAGAAGAGAAGAGGAGGACTCTCCCAATATCTCCATGGCGAATGATGATGGCGACGCTGATGTCGCGAGAATACGAGAGCTTTGCAAGCTCTCGACGTTGAAGAGTCCAAAGAAAGCTTCACCGATTCGAAGATCGGTGTCACCGGCAAAGTCGAAGACCGGAACAAGCTCAAGCTTGGGGGAGCAATCCCCCAACATTGCTCATGATGAAGGGGCGCTGAGGAAGGCCACACACCACCATGATCCAAACCCAAGCGGTCTTCCCGGTAAGTTCGACGGGTGCATCTCATATGCACCCAACATCAAGCGTTAATTGAAAATCCAAAGGGGTCGAGCTCAAGACCTTAAACGAGCGCTTATCGGGAGGCAACCTGATGGTTTTTGCATTCTTTTTATTTTGGTTTTTATTTTGGTTTTAGACTTTATTAGTATTTTGAGTCTTTTTGCCCATAAAAATCGTGACAACGGGTCTTAATTTCTATGACAGGAGAGGAGAAAAGGAGATCTCTCATATGGAGGAAGATAGAGGCAAGGAAGAGCACTCCAGGAATGCGCTCAGGCCTTGGGAGGAGGAAGAAACCAATTGGAGGAAGAAAAACAGAGAGTAGAGCGAAAACAGAGCCCCGAAGCAGAAAACAGCACGTCACTCGGCCGAGTATCATATGCGACTCGACCGAGCAAAGGACCCCATTCGGCCGAGTGGGGCACCAACAAGGGAAGTCTGCTGAACCCAACTCTCTGTCTTTTTTATGCATTTCAAATTAACTGTCACTCGGCCGAGTACGTTTCATCACTCGACCGAGGGAAATGGATACCCTCCTAGCATGAATACTGCCGAGTAGCTTGTGCCACTCGGCCGAAGGGGTTTTTCCCTTCGGCCGAGTGAACAGAAGCCACTCGGCCGAGTCGTAAGTGGCGGGGAGAAATTTAAAACTCATTTTTCGTTACGTCACTCGGCCGAGCAACATAGTCACTCGGCCGAGTCGAAACTTCCCCTATATAAGTCGCTGGGCTCGGCGCGAACTTCGAAGCGCAATTCACAGTTCATTTCACCCGAGCCCCGAGCCCTTTCGACTTCCCTCGCCCGCGACGATCCCTCCCTCGCCCGAATCCCATCGCCGCCGGCTCCGATCGTCGACCACTGCCGGCGACGACCCTCGCCGACCCTCGCCGACCTCCGGCGACACCCCCACCGCCGTCCAACCTCCGGTGATCCCCTATTTCGTGCAAAATTCATTTTTCTCCCATTTTTGACGATCCGTAGACCCGTTGAGCCCAAAAATCAAATTAACTTCTTTATCTATCTATTATACCCCATCCCCCCATGTATTTTGAATATTACCCACTGATATCGTTGTTTGAATTGCAGGCTATCTTGGGGGAGCTTAAGGGAGCTTCAGGACGTGTTTTTCGCTTCGTGGAGGCGGCGCTCTTCGCGCACACTTGCTGATTTGCTCTCGCGGCGTGTTCAGGTACACTCGCTCCTTTTATTGAGAACGCCTCACTATATTTTTTGTTGGGTGAGCACGCGCGGCACACATGCCACCCCGCACTAGGCCACGCACGCGGGGAGCCTCTTCCAAGCGGAAGAGGACCGATGACGCCGGTCCCTCTCACGCTAGGGAGGACTCCCCCCACCTAGTCCACCACCACCCACACAGCCGCTTCCCGCCGATCCCATTCACGCACAGCCCATCCCCGCCGATCCCATCCTACCACCGGCTCCCGTTGTCGGGCCGCTGGGGATCACGTTCAGAGACGACGCACAGCGCGTCCGATTTAAGCGTATCGCCCAGTGATCTATAGTGCCCTCTAGGTTCGCACACTTAGCAGACCTGGACCGTCTAGGGGTGCTAGAGGGGATGCTCACGTTGTACCATAACGTGGGTTTGCGCGATTTTTTGTCTGTGTCGGCGGACACCAACGTCCATCCGACACTCGAGGTACTTAGCTCGATCGCCCGGACCCCTGGGGGATGCACATTCCGACTTATGGATCGAGAGTGAGAGGTCACTCTCGACATACTTCGTGCGTTCTTCCAGTGGCCCGATGTCCCCGTCCCGGACCGAGCCTACGAACCCACTCATATCCCACCACCATCATTCGACACTTCCACGTTCTGGACACGTATCACGGGCTCCCACCACGGCTTTGACCCTAGTAGGGCCAAGGCCTCGGCCATCCTACACCCATGCCTCCGCATAGCCCAGCGCTTCATGGCGACCACCTTTTTGGCGAGGTACGAGCCTGGGACGATGTCTACGCCTGAGCTCTATATGCTCTACGCGATGAATCGCCCCAGAGTTCTCGATAGGGATAGTGATGACTTGGTCCCTGCCGTAGAGATTGATATTGCTAGCTAGTTCATAAACTGCATCATCATTTCGGTGGGTTCTCGCTCACCGATTTGCTGCGACGGTCTGATTACTTTGCTAGCCCTGATGACCGGCGTGGACCTCCTTGCTGACCTTAGACGAGCCCCGGGCCCCACTGCACTCTCGATAGACGTCATGGCCCGGATGAAGATGCTTCGTCCCCACGGCCAACGGCACTGGGTGTGGTTGCAAAGTCCTTACAGTGCTGATTACATGATCCTCTCGAGCCTAGCTCAGACACATATAGGACTGGCCCACGAGGATTGGATCCCAGTGATGGATCTCCTCATCCCAGCTGCTTATGTTCTTGAGGCTGAGGGCGCTGAGCAGGCACCCCCTGCACACCATGCACCTCCTGCTGACCCCGTGATCCCTCAGCCCCAGCCCGCACTTTCTGTACCTCCCGGTACTTCTGTCCCCACTTCTGCCAGTGTCGGGAGTACCCTTGCTGAGCCGTCCACCACGTCTACCACCACCACCACTACTGTGCCCATCTCGGTTGAGGCTATTTCTTCACTTCTTCCCGAGCATCCACCCACCATACTTGAGTGCGGCGAGCCTTCCTTCGTTGCCGTCGTGGGGACCCTGTCCAGTTTGATGTCCACTGGGGTGTCACCTTTTGGTCCTTACACTTCCTTCCAAGTGGTCGACCCTTCTGTCTCCACCGCAACCGTCCTATCCGAGAGTGTCGTGATGTCTGTCCCTGCTTCTGTGTCACCGACCTCTCTTGCTGCCTCGTCGCCGATTTTGTCTTCCACCACTGTTGCTGCTTCCTTGTCCCAGCCTGCGTCCCAGCCTCGTACTGAGGCTGGGCATCCACTCGTGAGCACAACACCTTTTGCACACTTGCCTGCTGTCCCGATTACTTACACCACCCGTATCAAATAGCCCCGACCTTCACAGCCTAGACCTGTCCGTCCCTCCACTCCACCACCCCCTAACGCCCTAGTTCAGAGCATTAGTGCTCTTGAGGGGGCGGTGAGTGGACTCAGGAGCGATTTTAGGGCTCTCTCCGCCGCGGTCAGTTCCATGGAGTCCCGCGTCGCTATGCTTCCCGATATTCAGGCTTGCCTGAATCAGATAGTGGCGCAACTCCCTCCACTACACCCACCCACCCAGCAGACACGTCCACCACCACCCCCACCCCCACCCCCACCCCCACCACAGGACGGAGATGGTGCAGCACCACCAGCTTAGGCACACCCTTGATGCCATTGATCCTTTTTGTCGTTATGCTGCCCATTCTCTGTTGGTCCTGTCGACGGATTTTTGGCCCCCCTCCTCCCCGCACTATTTTTGTCCATATCTTGCTCACATCATTATATATTTTTTTTTGGGAGAGAGGTAGAGTATTTTTGGTGACACATATCTGCATCACTCCCATCTTTGCATGCCTCATTCACATCATCATATTTTCTTTTTATTTTTACTTTTTTTTATCATGCATGCATCCTCACCCTCCCCGACCATTTCCCGTCTCTCGGTGTGCCACACTTTGCACATTAAGGACACTGTGCACATTAGCTTGGGGGAGTGAGTCCTCACACTTTTTGCTTTTATCACCTTTATTTTTAGTTTTTTCACGTTTTTCCGCTTTTGCACCCGTTTTTACATCACTTTTTCATTTTTTTACCATGCATCACGTTTTTCTTATTTTCTTTGTGTGCTGCATTGTAAATATCCTTGTTTTTTGTTTATCTTTATTTCTTTCATCTTTTGCTAGAGATGATTTTTTCTGTGATGACGATGACGTGGTGTTAGCTTTTCTCTATATGCATGCTAAATTTGTCATGTCATAGCTTTTGTTTCTGATATCATATGCTATATCCTGTTTTGCATTTAGAAATAGTAACCCACTTCTTTTTTCCGTATGAAAATGGATGAAATTCTATTATTAGCTGATGTCTGATGATTCATATGTATGCTATCGTAGAAAACACACCAAGATTCACGCATTGATGCTTATATCTGGAGTACTGCTTTCTTTTCTCACATCACTTCTTATTGCATAATTTGTACGCTTCACTTCAGGTTGATTGAATGTTTGCTAGCATTGATAAATCTGGGTTAGTTTACTTTTTGAGATCAAACTGAGTAGATTAGATTACCATGCTGAAGTTGTCATGCACGTCCTATAGAGTGAACCGAGAGATACATTTATTTCTTTCTCCACATATCTTGAACATAATTTCTCTATTTTAAATTCATTGGTGAATCTCCCCTTAGCAATTCTATTATTGGCATCCCCCCGTTATTATATCACATGCTCCAAATTCCCCAAAACCCAAAGAAAAAAATACCTGTATATCCTTCTCTTTGATTTGGGATCATTTGTGTATATATGCTATTAAAAAAAGAGAAAGAAAAAGAAAAAGAAAAAGATTTGAGAATAAGAAAAGAAAAGAGAAAAGAAGTTCGAAAACGATCCCATCTCATATCCTTTCTCTCTTTCTTCCCTCTTTTGCTTTTATTTTTGTTTTTTTTGACTTTTGGAGCTTCATAAGAAACGGGGATGTAAATATTGTTTTGTATATGCCACCACGCTTATGGATAAGCTTGGGGGAGAGGATCCTATGATGTGTGAGAGAGTGACTACTTGACGGTGCATGACAACCTAGGCTAAGTAATATTTTATACTTGGTGAGATTGCTAAAGTTTTACGAAATCCAGAAATCTACGCTTAGCATTCATTTCATGAAAACCATACTTTCTATTCTTACTACTCTATTGCGTGATATCTCTTATTCTCCTTATAGAAAGCATTCAATTGAAAAGTGTGTGATCTACGATATTGTATACCGCTTTAGATGCTTCAGACGATGCTAATTCTAGAATTATTCCATTTTTTCATGCTATATTGATATTCTTGGGTTTTCTATTTCAAATGCACATTTATACTATGATATCGAGATAAAAGTCTTTGACATGTGTTTTACATTCGATGCATGCTATATGAGTAAGCAAAACCCACGTCCTGAGAAAAATGATCTAGCAAATTCCCTCTTCGCTTTCTACTTTGTCTTTTGTTTTTCATTTTCTGCCTTTCCATCGTTTTTATTTTTTCTTTATCCACCGGGTTTGCTTTTTACTCATCTTCCTCGAGGACGAGTAAGAGGTAAGCTTGGGGGATTTTGATCACTCCATATTTTACACCTTTTTTCTGCATGTTTGCATGCCATTTTGATCGCTCGAATCGTGCTTTTCACAATTTTTCGGCAATATTGCGATGCTTTTCACGATTTCTTATTTTTGTCGAATTTCAGGAGATTTCGAGCGATTTGGAGTGATTCTGAGATGCACCCACTCCAGGACGTCACCCGTGACTCCTTTATGGGGAATTTTGCTATTGGAGAGGAGTGGAAGAAGAAAGAACGCCGTAGGAGCGACGAGGGAGCAAAAATATGAAGATTGGGCATTTTGAGCTTGCCACTCGGCCGAGTGAAGGAGTCACTCGGCCGACCATCGAGAGCCCACTCGGCCGGACAAATCGGACACGCAGAAGACTGAGTATCAGTGTGCACTCGGCCGAGCATCGCCAGCCCACTCGACCGAACCACGGAGACCCCACTCGCCCGAGTGGCATCAAGACGACGGCAACAAAAATCCCAGAGATACTGTAAATTGTCAGTCGAATCCCGAGTGCCGACTCGGCCGAGTGAAGAAGTCCCCTCGGCCGAAGCAAAGAAAGTCACTCGGCCGAGTGACTCCCATGGAGCTGACCCCCAAAAGTCCGAAGTTACTGGAAATTGTCAGGGTGTGTCACTCGGCCGAATGACATTTGTCACTCGGCTGAGTGAGCCGCGCTGCCTGTAGCGTAAACTACGATTCTGAGGCTGGGCATGGGCATTTTCGTCACAGCTTTTTGGGCGATTTTGGTCGGTATTTAACCCCAGTTTTTAACCTAGTTTAGAGAGCTTTTTCAGAACTTTTTGCAGCCTTTTTTAGATTACTTTTTAGGAGATTAGATTTAGCTTTTAGGGGGGGAGAGAAAAGTGCTATTTTTGTTGGATGCTATTGGTTCTTCATTGGTTTGTCTCTCTCCCTATAAAAACTCCATTTTTATCGATATGTTGAATATTACAATGAATTCTATTGATTTTGATTGTGAATTTCTATTGCATTTTATTATGAATTGTGAGTAGTTCTATCGTCTTAGGGCGTAGGGATGAACCCTACGAACCCTATTTCTAATTTGTGATGAATTGGTGAAATTATTACTAGAATTGATTAGGGTTAGTTTGGGATTGCTATAATATGAATAGCTGGGGATTCATACCGATTGGGATTTGCAAGAGATTGGATCCCAACTCGATAGGCAACCCTAGAAATTCGAATTAGGTCGCAATTGGATTTCTCCGGAATCGGTTTGCAATAGATTGGACCGAAACTAGGGTTTTCGATTGTAATTCTATACCAATACCCTTTTGCAAGAGATTGGATGGGTAGGAACTATCCCAACCTAGGTTGTAGCTCGAGTTTGCACGAGAGTGGGCTCGAGATACGATTGAACGATGATGTTGTTCTTCACGCTAGTTTGCCAAGGTTAGGGTTTGCAAGAGATTGGACCCTACCCTAGGTTTGCTATAGACCGGTAATAGCGCGAGAGTGTGAGCTTGGTTCTACATTTAGTTGCAACTAGTTCACCTGAATTTCAAGTCTAGCAATTGTGACACCTACGAATCACAATGACGAGATACGGTTTGTAGCGGGGATTCCCTATCCCCTAGGAGTCTTTATTAATTTGATATCCCTTTTATACAATTGAACGATTTTGACCGCTTTTATAGTGAACATCTCTCGACTTTTCAAATAGCCAGGTGGATTGAAGAGGACACTGTCATTAGGCCTCCCTGTGTTCGATACCCGCTCGCCACTACACTGTGCGCTTGCGGTAAGACTAGCGAGTCGCGTGCCCGGGTGTGCATCCGGGCTCCGATCAATTATCCACAATTTTCAAGTTATTTTCTTTAAAAGAAATATCCTTGAAAATTGGAGATTTCCTATATGTTTAAGATGAGAATTTGCATCTTATAGTCTCGTTGTATGTGGGAGCAATATCAATGCTACACCAGTGCAACGAGGCACTGTCCACAATATTCCATACTTCATTTATAAGTAAAACAAAATTTTATTTAAGTCAATGAAAAAGACATTCAAAATAAAAGTTCGTAATTAAGCAAATTAAAGATGAAGCAACATTGAATTTTAAATGCATAGATAAAAGATGAAGCTTAATCGAGCAGGTCGTCGTTCTCGAAATCTTTTGCAGTGAACATCGTTGGTGGCTGAACATCCGCCAAGTTTGTTTCAGGCAGAGACTTCTGGCTCGCCTGATATAGTTCCTGGAGGTGGCAAGGGGTGCGGCAGATTCTGGACCAATGGCCATTCATGTCGCATCTATGGCATTTATCCTCCCAGTTCTTCTTAGGAAGTGACACTTGGTCAGTGTTCTTTTGCTTCCATGTGAAGTTACTCTTTCATGTATTGTTGTTGTTGGACAGGGTTGCTGCTCCTCGTCCATTCTTCATCACAGCTTTCCCTTTGTTATTATTAGCCTTATTCTTATTTTTCCACTTCTGGGGAGAAACGTGGTGGGCTTCAGGGATAGGTGCAGTGCCAGCTGGATGTAAATTATGAGTGGCTAGCAGTAAATCTCGATTCTGCTCTGCCCTAAGTAGGCATGAGATCAGATCAGAGAATTTCGCGAGGTTACGTTCACGATACTGCTGCATGACGATTGCATCTTTCTCGTGAAACGAGGTAAATGTCTTTTCCATCATGCGTTGTTCTATCACTTCTTCACCGCACAACTTCAGGTGTGAGGTGATATTATGAAGTGCAGAATTACACTCAGGGACGGACTTATAGTCCTGAAGTCTGAGATTTTCCCACTCATAACTGGCACGCGGTAATATTACATCAATTTGATGTTTATACCGTGCCTCCAACGCTGTCCACAGCTCCATTGGGTCCTCTACCGTTAGGTATTCGGCCTTTAAGGTCCGATCTATATGTTTCCTAATGTAGATTATGGATTTCGCCTTATCCACGTCGGAGACAGTGGTATGAGTGCTACTGCTAGATGTAGCAGAAGCATCGGCTGCTGCTGGGGCCGATGAAGGAGCCAAAATGGAACCAAGGAGGGCCATCGAACGCAAGTGGAACTTCGGTTCCACTCGCGAACTCAGGTAATTTTTTTCTGCAGAGTTAAGGACTTCGAAATCGACGCTTGCCAATTTTGCCATTTTATCTACGCAATTTAAAATATGCATGAATTAATTAAAATTGAAATTCAAGCATTAAAAATTAAAATAAGTAAAATGTGGGGATCGGCCAGATACCCAAATAAATACAAAGTCCAAAGTCCGAATATACAGTCCATAAACAAAAGAAAAATACAATTTGGAAACCCAGAATGGGTCCCTATATTTTCCAATTTATGCCGCTGTCTTCAGTTGTCGGTACACCGGTCTTTGAATAAATACATATAATCCTCACTTACAAATTCTCTCAAAAAGAAAATAAAATTGCAAGGAATATGAAGGGTATCAAATTGGCTGATCCCAAAAATCACATTTTAGCTTATACAAACATCCACGCAGTTTATAAATGCTACAGGCACAAAAGAAACAACCACGCATGTATATAACACATGCATATTTTTAATGGAAAAAATAGGCTAGAAAATATAATAATCTCTCGGACCACGGGGAGACGTCATACACTGTTAGGTTAGTTTACTAACGGTAGAGCGGTGACAGGATCCTTAAGATAATTATATTTTAAAAAAATCCTAATATTCCATAATTTAATAATACTGCAATAGTGTTATGAATTTAGCAATATGAAAGGCTGGGCGACAGGCCCATGACAAGGAACAATAAATTAATAATTTGAATGGGACTGCAGGCCCATAAAAAATTAATCATATGTAATATTTTATTTATATTTGGGCTGCAGGCCCATTTGCCAAAAATTAACAAATTAATTATTGCAATAGGAATTACATGGCTTCTGGCCCTAATAAGTCAAATTAACATTTGGGCTGCAGGCCCAGTGTCAAAATATTAATTAACACTTTAAAGATTGCAATAAGAATTACTGGGCTTCGGGCCCGTTTTTGGTAGGCAAAAATAATTATTAGGTAAATGGGGTTGCATGCCCATAGAATTTATAAACAAGGTTACAAATAGGCTCTAGACCCAAATAAACAGGCTATCAAATTTATTAAAATTTTGGGATGCTGGCCCATAGACCGTTATGATCAAAAAATTTAATTTAGGGAAATATTAACATAAGTCCTAAATCAAAATTTAAGTTTATTTGTTAGGGGATATGAAGAGTCCACAATAACCCAAAATCCAAACAGAGCCCCTCAGCCATAGCTTCCCTACCTCCCGCCGATTACAGTGGCCACCCCACCCCCCACCCCCCGACGTTTACAGATGCCCCCCCTCCCGGCGAGCGGTGGGGGGTTTTGATCGCCGGAGCCCCCTTCGGGGGGGCTTGACGTCGGAGCCCCCCCGTCGAGCGGGGGAGGGGGGGTTTGATCGCCGGAGCCCCCCCAGTTGAGCGGTGGGGGTTTGATCGCCGGAGCCCCCTTCGGGGGGGTTTGACTCTGGAGCCCCCCCCCCCCCCCCCCCCCCGTCGAGCGGGGGGGGTGGTGGTTTGATCGCCGGAGCCCCATTCGGGGGGGGGGGGGGGGTTGACACCGGATCCCCCCCGTCGAGCGAGGGGGTTTTGATCGCCGGATCCCCTTTCGGGGGGGTTTGACGCCGGAGCCCCCCCGTCGAGCGGGGGGGTTTTGATCGCCGGAGCCCCCTTCGGGGGGGGGGGGGGTTTGACGCCGGAGCACCCCCGTCGTGGGGGGGGGGTTTGTTCGCCAGACGTCGGAGCCCCCCCTCCGCTGTTTGGGGGGTCCGAAACGACACAGCCCCCCTCCGGGGGGGCGACGACGGAAGAGCCCCCCCCCTTCGGGGGGGGGGGGGGGGCGGCGAGTACAGAGCCCCCTCCGGGGGGGGCCGGCGACGGAAGAGCCCCCCCTTCGGGGGGCGGCGAGTACAGAGCCCCCCCACCGGGGGGCCGACGACGGAAGAGCCCCCCCTTCGGTGGGGGTCGGAGAGTACAGAGCCCCCCTCCAGTGGGGCTGGCGACGGAAAAGCGCCCCCCCCCGTCTGGGGGGGGCGGGGGACAGAAACCCCCCCGACTGGGGGGTGGTCGGCACCGGGAAGTGCCCCTATTCGGGGGGGAAGCTGAAGCTGAAGGGATTTTCCGGGGGTTTTTTTTTCTGTTTGTATTTTAATCAGTATAAAACATGATATAATTGATTTAAATAAGCCCAAACGAGAGCTGCGAACAATATCATATCAAACTATTTGTTTGTAATTATCTACGGGATTGATAAGATTTACCTCTAGATCAAAGATCTAGGGACGATCGTGAAATAAAATCCGTAGATATAATATCCCGCTCCCGAATGTCTATAAAACGCCGCAACGAATATCCGCAACAAATAGATTCCTTAGCGCGTAGATTTGAGGGGATACGGGAGAACAAGCTCAACGAAGTTAGAGCAAACGTGCTGATAACGTGTTGAAGGAATTTAGAGAAGAATAAAATTGTCTCAATCATAAGTAGTCATGGCACTAGCCATGGCTCTTTATATATATTCATTTCCTTAATAGATTAGGAGTCCAAGGGACTCCCCACTAAATTAGTGGGGAGTAAATGGTCAGATGAAGAGAGGGGAGGGAGGCCAAAGGCCTCCCTCAACTCACAACATTCCAATCATAAGCATCAATTTCTAAAATTTTCTCAAATTTTGTTCCTAGTCGACTAATAACTTTTCCTGGTCTACCAGACAGTTTTCCAAATAGTTATAACATCACTTATTATAACTGATTTCTATTAAATAATTCTCTAATTATTTCATGCAGTTATAAACTACCTTCCAACGGTCATATTGGTAGTTCCTAGCCATTTTTGGCAGTTTATGGAAGTTTATATCCGTTTTCCTTCAAATGACACTTCAACAGCCATTTTTGGTCTAGCAGAATAGTTAGTCGACTAATACTTTTCACTAGTCGACTAATTTTTGGGAAAACGGCTCAGAATTTTTTGAAAATTTAGGTAGTTGACCAACGTTCGAAAACTAACTTTTTGGACTATAAATAGACCCCTTGACCTCTGCCTAAAATACACGAAAATTCTATCACTTTCTTTTTTCTTAAGGTTTCTTTCTCTCTATAGAAAGTGTGTGATTTTCAGATTTCCATAGGGAAACCTCTGCAGAAATTATGTTCCTTTAGGAAGTCTAATTTCCAAGAGTGTTCTACCACAATTCATAGCTTGAACCTTGGAAATTCCATCACCAACCTTGTGCTATAATTTTGATATTATCAAGGCTATAGGTGATATTGTTTCATACTTTTCTTTACTTTATTTGGTGAATCTCTTGTTGAAGAGATTGTACAAGTTTGCAACACGTGGAGTGTTGGCATCTTTGTATATTGATTACTAGCTGGGAGCAAGTGTTTTAGTGGATTCAAATCTCTACGGGGTAGAGGACTGTACGTAAGGATCACAAGGATCCGAACCAGTATAAAAATCTATGTGTTTGCGTTTGGAATATTATGGATTGTGATCTTTTATTTCCGCACTCTTATTGCAATTTTTATTAACTTTTAATTTTGTAATATCGTCGTGATTTACACTATTCACCACCCCTCTAGTGTATTTGGTGTGCCAGGATATCCAACACTTTCCACCTGGACCGACACGTCCTGTAACGTGCAGATGGGGTACTTAATTGAGTGGTCTGCCATCTGGAGGGTTATCATCTTGGACTCTGGGTCGCCCATATCTAGTTTTCTGCAAATCGATGACGACATTAGACTTATGCTAGCAAAAAAATCACATAAAGCATGGCTAATAGGTATATCTTTCACTAAGCAGGGAATAAAAAATTCACTGGATTGTCCAGCTTTGCCGAAAACTTGTTTTGGAGGATTGCGCTCCATTCTTTCGAAAGTGCCACCGTGGCCGCCTTTTTCCTCTTTAACAGATCTTTGAGAAACTATCCTAATGAAGGAATCTTCGTTAGCGCATTAAGGAATGGTATGTTTAGACTTAGCTGATTCAAGTCTTCGGAGAATTTCCCGTACTTCTCTTCCAACTTTGCCTTGGCGAGCCATGATGGGAGTGTAACTTGAGGCATATATGCATGTGTTGGCTCTACGGCTTCCTCCCTCTCCTTGACTTCTTTGGAATTAATGTTCTTCTTATGGATGGAGCATCCATTTAGGGGATCAGTGATGATAGACGGTCCTTCCAATTGTCTACCACTTCTTAGCATCACAGCGTTCATTGTTTGTAGGTTTTGATCCGGCTGCGCGGGGATATGTCCTTGGTTGTTCACCACTGCGCCCACTTGTTTTGCAAGCTGGGCCATTTATGTCTCCAACATCTTGTTGGAGGTTATGAGAGTGTCCATCCTTGCATTAACGTGCAAGAGGACGTTTTGGAATCTGTCGTTCCTTTGTGTTTTGATTCGGAACGAAAAGTGTATATTTATACCCCCTAACTTCCCCCATTTTGTGTTAAGAATTATACTTAATCTTGCTCTTTTTGGGTATATTTTCACTTCATATCATATTTAGATCTTATCCTCATTCTTTGTACAAAATACGGTTGTTGTCGTCCTTATTGGCTTCCTACTATTTTTCATATGCTCCTGCTATTATTGCGATCATATCTCCATTTTTTGGGAATTATTTGAGCATGTGAATAATTTATATGAATTATTGGAGGTCAATAGTGTTTTATAATAGCCATTATATTTATTTTATCATCATATGGACTAATTTCCACTTCTCCTATTTTTCAAGTACTCCTAGGAGTCTTGGGGATTTTCCAGAATTTTATGGGATTTCTGGGTATTTTTGGGAAATTATTGGAGCAAGAGAAGCATTAAAGGATTTCTGGAATTATAAAAAATAAAATAAAAAATAAAAAATAAAAAAACGAAACCTGTGGGCCGGCCCGCTGGCCGGCCCACTCTCGCGGCCCCCTCTCCTGAGCGGGCCGCCGGTCATTTTGTATTATAAAAAAATCGAACTGAGTAGAGCACCCCAGCAGGCACGCGAGCTGCTATGCCCGCTTCCCCCTATTTTCGTTTGATGCGGGCGGGTCGGGCGGGTCGGGCGCCCGTGCGCCCCACCCGCAAGTCATTTAGGGGCCCGATTGCAAATTTGGGGATATTTTTTGGCCCGATTTTTTCCAGCGAGCGGCAGTTCGTTTTGTTCTTGGTTTTTTTTTTGATTTTTTAGGGCAAGGAGAGAGCTTGGAGGCCATGGGGGGAGGATGATGAAGCTTGGAGCTTGGAGGAGCATTTGTGAGAGGAAGAATTTCATCTTGGAGTGACACTTGGGTGAAATCTCTCTAATCTCTTGTGTATTTGATTTAGGTTTTTGTGTTGTAATTTGGATAATAGTTTTGAGTAAAGACTTCTTCTTTTTCATCATGATTCTCTAAATTTTGCTTGTGTGGTTGTGTTGTGTGATTGTTGTTGTTGGGTTGTAAATTTCATCTCTAGCATGTGATTATCTTCTAAATTGGTGGATGAAACTTGAGTTAGTTTGTTTATTGAAATCCTAAGGGGAAATCCAAAGAGAGGATCATCCTAGCGGACCCTCTTTAATGCGCTCATTGTCTATTACTCGCATGGGTTTCATTCTTTGCTTATTGCACCCCACTTGTTCGATGAAATGTCGCATTTTCTGATTGAGTTTCATTAGCCAGATAATCAACTGAGTTATATTTGGTTCTTCCGCCCACAGCCTCATTCACATGCACGCCACATGAGCCCTCCTTGTTACTTGCCGATTCGGCTCTCCACCCTACCTACTTAGGTTAGATTTGTAATTTCACCACACATTTTTTCCACACTTTTCCATCGTTAGCGAGGTGGTTGTAACACGCTTTAATCTTTCTTTATCGATCAATTTTGCGAGTGTAGAACGACTTGTCCCAGTGATCCGACCCGGTACTCACCGGTTATTTATACAGTTATTGCATTAACGCTCCTACGCTTAGGAGTGGAAGGCGTGCTTTTTGCGCGTCCTCCAGTTCAACCAATTGGCGCTTGCCGGGGACAACGGTTTCTACTATTTGCAATTTTTGATTGATTTTGAAAGTTTTGTGTGATATTACTATCTCTTATTGTGAGTCTTTTCGATTCTTCATCTTTCGCTTATTGTTCACCCTTATTTATTTTACGCTTTTTGAGTCTTTTTGATTGTTTGTTTTTGTTTTTTTCAAACATGGCAAGTGCTTCAAACTCTCTTGGGTTTGACATGCGGGTGACCAAATCCTTACCGACATTCCTTGGTAAGGATGCGGAGAGCCCTTACATACATATTAAGAAGTTTGAGAGTGCTTGCAAGCTTCATTTTGATGGGAACACGTGGGATGAAATGTTTTATCTTAAATTCTTTCCATATTCGTTGGATGGTAGTGCATTAAATTGGTTTAAAGTTTATATCTCTCATCTTAGTCCATCTTGGCCTGTACTAAAGCACAAATTTTGTATGAAGTTTTTTCCATCTTACAGAACCAAAACATGGCCAGGAAGAATGGTGAACTTTGCTCAGCGCATCAGTGAGACATTTTTTCAGGCTTGGACGTGTTTTTCAGAGTTAGTGTACGGTTGTCCACATCATGGATTTGACAGGATGCGTCTTCTTGGATTCTTCTTGGAGGATCTGCTTCTGGAGACGCAGAATTTTGTGGATTTGTTGGACAACAGCCACTTTTTGGACATGGATGAGAATGCGGCTTTGCGTTATTTGCAGTCCTACACGGAGGAAGATCACACGTTGGTTGTGACTCCAAATGAGCCAGCCATGAAGTTTTGGTCCACCAAGCCCCGAATGAAGAAGTTTGTATGGATCTCACCCTACCAGTAGTTGAAGAATTGAGTGCCCCATGCCAAGTAGTATTTGAGGAACCAGGTGTTGGCATGGAGGAGTTGGTTGAGCCGGTGGAGGAAATTGTCTTGTCGGCATCTCCTATTTCTGCTGGGCCGTGTCAATTAGTTGTCGAAGAATTGGTTGTTGACATGGTGGAGATAGAGGAGCCGATCGCGCACACACTTAGGAGCGAAGTGGGCAAGGGGGAGTGTTCTTTTGTTGATGAGCCCGAAGAAGAGGCAATCGAGGTGAGTCTATACCACATGCTATCATGGATCCCGAGCTTCCCTCTCCTTCGGTAGTTTCTATGGAGATATCACTTCCTCCCCCGATTGATATTGAATTCCATGGGGATGAGCTTCAAACCACATCATATTCAACCATTCAGGGAGTTTTCTCACACATTCATCATACTTTTCATTCCGTATTTTATATTGATGATTATGTGTGGATGTCATTTTTTGGAAACGTGTCCCCATCTCTCTCTTACACAACCCGTCTCCTTCCTTATATAGGTACACACTTTGAGGAGATTCTTGGGGTTGTGTACCTGGCCGCCATTGACACGTTTGGCCGAGGAGCATTGGCGGATGAAATAAAAGGAGCATTGGAACAATTGCCACCTCCGATGGAAATTTTGGATCCGCCATTTGCTAAGGTGTATTCTTTCCAATAGTGTAAATAAATAAATGTTTTATTTTAGTATTTTCGTATGCTTTTCTTTTCTTTTCTAGGATCTTTTACCGAGATTTAATACTCTCCCAACATTGAGGACAATGTTTACTTTAAGTTGGAGGGAGAGTGTTAGAATCTTTAGGATTGTTAGGATTTTGATGGTAGCCTAAAATTTTTTTTGAGATACCTCCATTTTGCCCTCATCCCATGAACTTCATTGCATATAATATTTAGCCTTCTTGTCCATACGCCGCTTGCTTTGTGCTTAGTCCCAACATGTTTAAAGACATGCAATTTTTCGGATTATCATTTTGGTATCAAATTCATAAATGTTTGATTGGCATGGTTTAATTTTTTTCCAATTTGGATTCGTAGGCGAATATGCCATGTATGGAACTACATTATATGTCGTGATACTCTCTTTGAGATAATTTGGGAAAAGTTTGGTGTAAGTAATTTCATGTTGCGATGAATGGTGTAGTTTTTAATTAGAGCGGGTGTGGCCATATGGTGCAGGTTTGTTTTCATCTTAAGAAGTGTGTGGATGAGTTGATAATTCATGTTTAGAATGAGAAAGAGAGTTATATAAGTGAATGTTTCTTTCTAATCAAATCGAGTAGCCGATGCCCCATGAAACATTGGAGAGGATGCCAAAGATGAGATTTAGGGGATCATTCCATCCCTTTGCCTATATTGTGTTATCGCGTGTAGGCAAAGGTGGCGGTGTTTGCATTTCATAGCGTTATCGCGTGAATGCAAAACATAAACATAAAAAAAAGAATACAAAAAAAGAAGGAAAAAGAAAAAGAAAAGAAAGAAAAAAATGAATAAATGAAAGAATAAGCAACATGAGTGATGCAATCTCATCTCACACAACTTAGAGGAATTTCTTTTGTTTTGGTCATTTCCATGAAAATTAGAAACTTTGTCATTTGCGATATATCCCAAAGAATGCGATACTGTGCTTATTTCCTTACTTTTCTTGGAATTGGATTGAAGAGAATGTTATTTGTTATTTACTTTCATACATTGGGTATATTGACTTTGAAATCATTTGGAAATATCATTTATAGTATGTCATGTTAATATCGTGAGTTTGGTGCATGTTTTTCACTTTAATCCGAATTTATCGCATATTTTGCTAGGGACTAGCAAAAAGCTAGTTGGGGGTGTGATTTGGAACGAAAAGTGTATATTTATACCCCCTAACTTCCCCCATTTTGTGCTAAGAATTATACTTAATCTTGCTCTTTTTAGGTATATTTTCACTTCATATCATTTTTAGAGCTTATCCTCATTCTTTGCACAAAATACGGTTTTTATCGTCCTTATTAGCTTCCTACTATTTTTCACATGCTTATGCTATTATTGTGATCATATCTCCATTTTTTAGAAATTATTTGAGCATGTGAATAATTTATATGGATTATTGGAGGTCAATAGTATGTTATAATAGCCATTATATTTATTTTATCATCCTATGGACTAATTTCCACTTTTCCTATTTTTTAGGTACTCCTAGGAGACTTGGGGATTTTCCAGAATTTTATGGGATTTTTATGGGATTTATAGGTATTTTTGGGGAATTATTGGAGTAAGAGAAGCATTAAAGGATTTCTGGAATTATAAAAAATAAAATAAAAAATAAAAAATAAAAAAACGAAGCCTGTGGGCCAGCCAGCTGGCCGGCCCACTCTCGCGGCCTACTCTCCTGAGCGGGCTGCCGGTCGTTTTGTATTATATAAAAAAAGTCGAACTGAACAGAGCGCCCAGCGGGCACGCGAGCTGCGCGTGCCCGCTTTCCCCCTATTTTTGTTTGATGCGGGCGGGTCAGGCGCCCGTGCGCCCCACCCGCAAGTCATTTAGGGGCCCGATTGGAAATTTGGGGATATTTTTGGGCCCGATTTTTTCCAGCGAGCGGCAGTTCGTTTTGTTCTTGGTTTTTTTGATTTTTTTTAGGGCAAAGAGAGAGCTTGGAGGCCATGGGGAGAGGATGATTATGCTTGGAGCTTGGAGGAGCATTTGGAAGAGGAAGAATTTTATCTTGGAGTGACACTTGGGTGAAATCTCTCTAATCTTTTGTGTATTTGATTTAGGTTTTTGTGTTGTAATTTGGATGATAGTTTTGAGTAAAGACTTCTTCTTTTTCATCACGATTCTCTAAATTTTGCTTGTGTGATTGTGTTGTGTGATTGTTGTTGTTGGGTTGTAAATTTCATCTCTAGCATGTGATTATCTTCTAAATTGGTGGATGAAACTTGAGTTAGTTTGTTTATTGGAACCCTATGGGGAAATCCAAAGAGAGGATCATCCTAGCGGACCCTCTCTAATGCGCTCATTGTATATTACTCGCATGGGTTTCATTCATTGCTTATTGCACCCCACTTGTTCGATGAAATGCTGCATTTTCCGATTGAGTTTCCTTAGCCGGATAATCAATTAAGTTATATTTGGGATGATTTCTTGCGCCCACGGCCTCATTCACATGCACGCCACATGAGTCCTCCTCGTTACTTGCCGATTCGGCTCTCCACCCTACCCACTTAGGTTAGATTTGTAATTTCACCACACGTTTTTCCCACACTTCTTCATCATTAGCGAGGTGGTTGTAACACGCTTTAATCGTTCTTTATCGATCAATTTTGCGAGTGTAGAACGACTTGTCCCTGTGATCCGACCCGATACTCACCGGTTATTTATAAATTTATTGCATTGACGCTCCTACGCTTGGGAGTGGAAGGCGTGCTTTTTGCGCATCCTCTGGTTCAACCATGTTTGCATGGCTATGAAATTTTCCACGGTAGTATCCAAGGGAGACTCCTGCAGTGGTTGTGGAGCATTTCCCAGCAGTCTCTGTTGCTGATATCCTAATTGTTAAGGGGGGTGGGGCCTGATAAATTCCACCTTGATATGAAAATTTCGGGTGGTTCCGCCATCCTTGATTAAAAGTTTGGGTATAAGGATTTCCTTGCGGCCTTTGATTGAAGAGAGCATTGGCTTGCACTATTGACATTCCTTGGGTTTGATCTGTTCCAAATTGGCACTCCAAAGCTTGATATCCTTGTGTTCTGCATACTTCACAATTCTCCACCACCGCAGAGGAAGGTGAGGATCCCTTGACCTCAGACTTGATTTGAGATATTTGTTGTGCTAGGCTACAAACTTACTCTCAAAGAGTGTGATCACATCAATGTATAGCCTTCCACCCTTCTTCGCGGACTCTCTATCATTTCCCCATGATAGTTGTTGGAGGCCATTTCTTCCAACAACGCCTTTGCCGCTTCTGGGTTTTTGGTCATAATAGCACTCCCAGCTGCGACGTCTATAGAAATCTTAATTTGATGCTTGAGTACGTTATAGAATGCTTGTATCAACAACCACGCCAGAATACCGTGGTGTGTGCACTTTCTTTGGAGCTCCTTATAGCGCTCCTATGCCTCATATGAACTCTCCTAATCATGTTGCCCAAAGGAGGTGATTTCATTGCGAAGCTTTACCGTCTTGCTTGGAGGGAAAAACTTGTTCAGAAATGCCTTGGCCAACGAGTCCCATATAGAAAATGTGTTGGCGTCATTGCTCTTCAGCGATTCTTTCGCTTTGACCCTTAGTGAGAACGGGAACAACCTCAGTCTAATGGCATCTTCTGTAACATTGTTAAGCTTGATCGTGTTGCACTTCTCCAAAAAGTTAGTCAAGTGCTCATTGGGGCTCTCAGTGTGGTGGCCACTAAATTGATCCTACTGTAAAAATTGCATCAATCCCAGCTTCAGCTCAAAGTTTGCCGCTTGGACGGCGGGATGCATAACGCTAGAGGTCGGGTTGCTCGTGGGCATCACAAAGTCCATGAGGGACTTCAGAGGTTCTGGTTCACCGTTCATCCTATCCTGTTGTGCTTTTCTGCATTGCTCTCCGTTCAGTCTTCTCAATGTAGCCTCGATCTCAGGGTCGAGTGGTACTAGATCCCCTGAACTAAGGCTTCTCTTGCACATAAGAGAGACAAAACTCAAGAGAAACGTCAGTAGCACCGGTTAGTACCAAAAGAAATAAAAATAGGAAAAAGGGAGAAGAACGCAGTCTATTAATCTTTTCATCAATACAAAGTCAAGCAGTTTACCTCCCTGGCAACGACGCCATTAAATTGTTGCCTGTTATCATTTCAAATTTACCGCAAGTGCACGTCGTTGTTGTAGTTTACAGGTCGAACATAGAGAGTCAGTGGTTTGAGTATCGATCATTATGCATTTAATTAGCTACGCGAACGGTGATAGAGATGGGGTAACTACACTAAAAATTCTAAAAGAAAGAAATGTGCCGGGACTAAGCATCACCGATAACATAGACTAAACAAGTGGGATGGTCTAACTTCATATTCTAAAAGAGTAGAGCCGTCTATGAGGGTTCAATCTCAATACACGTTCTCATGGCGTCTAACCGCGGAAGAGAGAACGAGCGGTAGTGCTTAGACTTCTATGGGGTACCCAATGGTTCGTCAGTGATCCCTATATTAGTTGTTCTAATGAAAAATTGATTGAACTGGAAGGACACACAAGTGCACGCCTTCCACTCCCAAGCGTAGGAGTGTCAATGCAATAAAAATAACCGGTGAGTACCGGGTCAGATCACAGGGACAATTCGTTTCATAATCACAATCTCAATTAGTTAAGGACATCTAAAAGTGTTGGAACAACCAACTAAACTAACAAGTATCGTGCGAGGGAGTGTGGGGGAAAAACGGTCGAGCCAAACCCAAGATAGGTAGGGTGGAGACCAAAGTAGGGAGCTAGTCAAGCAAGGAAAAGTGTGTGGAATAGGACGTTATTAGGGTTGTGAATTGAGAATATAACCCGATAACTCAATGATGTCCCTGTTGAGGACGCACCATCAGAAAATACTCTATTGGATGTGAAAATAAGTGTGAAATGTGATTCAATTGTGGATCCCTTTTGGGGTCATAATTGGAAGTGATAGCGGCACGAGTTATGGTTCTTTATGACTCAATGGCGTCCCTTTTGAGGAAGCAACATCGAGGATATCTTTTTGGGAGTTAAAACGATGGGAAAATGATAGTGGCTTAAGATTTAGGTTTCATGGAAGTTAAGTTGATACTTCTTTTTGAGAAGATCAAACTCATCCTTTTGGGATGATCGGCTCTCTAATAAAATCTTTTGGGTTCGTATAAGAGAGTTGATTTAGAAACTTAAATCTACGCCACATACAAATTAATTAAATCCAAATGAACCAATTCTAATCAATCTCACCAAACCCTAATTAATCCCAATTCCACACACTATTGGCTCTAGGCCTTCATAGTGAATAGCAAGAAGATAAACATTGATGAGAATTCATTACAAGCCATTAATTGAATAACTATCAAAAGATTCTCACATTCAATCAACAATCATTCAAAAGTTCATACACATCATTTGGAAACCAATAGCTACAAGAAATGGGGAGAAATCACCAATAGAAACCCTAGAAGCCCAAGCTTTCCCCTTCTCTTGCTCCTCCTCCAAGCTTCACTAGCCTCCAATGGCCTCCAAGCCCTTACCCTAGTTTTTGGGAAAGAAGAGGGGGTCTCAAACCCCCTAATGGAACAGTAAAACCGAGAGCAACTCCTCTGGAATTTTGAACATCCCCCTAAATAACGCAATAGGGCAATTAAACGGCTTGTCGGTCGGGCCAGATGCCGCCAACCCGCACCAACTTCCGCTTACGCTGGGAAAGGGCGGAGCGGGTAGGGTTTGCTGGCGCCTGACCCGCTCGAAGCAAGAGCACGTGCCTGCTGTAATTCGAAGTGCGCCGGTCGCTGGGCCGGCCCGCAAAACATTAGTTTGTTTTTTTAATTTGGCCACAGCGACCTGCCCCAAGAGCGGGCCGCTGGCTTCTGATTTGTTTTTATTTTTATTTTTTTATACACAAAGCAGTGGCCGCCCAGCGCATTCGAAAGCGGGAATCTTGGCACCACGTGGCGCCATCTGGTTGTGCCACGTGGCGCCCCTTTAAATTTTCATTTTATGAGTTTAAACCCCTATTTCTCCTCCAATTAATTCGCCAAAAATAACCAGAAATCTCAGAAAAATCCCAGAAAATTATGGAAAATCCCCAAGACTCCCAGGAGTACCTAAAAATAGGAGAAGGAGAAATTAGTCCAGTTGATGAGAATATTAATTTAATGACTATTATAAACACAATATTGACTTCCGATAATCATATAAAATAATCCATTGCTCAAATAATTCTCAAAAAATGGCGATATGATCACAATAATAGCAGGTGCATATGAAAAATAGTAGGAAGCCAATAAGAACGAAAAAATCCGTATTTTGTACCAAGAATGAGAGTAAGCCCTAAAATGACATGAAATGAAAATATACCCAAAAAGAGCAAATTTAAGTATAATTCTTGGCACCAAATTGGGGTAGTTAAGGGGTATAAATATACACTTTCACTCCGAATCACACACCCCCCCAACTAGCTTTTTGCTAGTCCCTAGCAAAATATGCGATAAATTCGGATTAAATGGAAAAACATGCACCAAACTTCAGATATCATCATGGCATCCCTCATACGTGATTTCCAATTGATTCCAAAGCTAATATACACAATGTATGAGAGTAAACAATAAATGATATTCTCATCAATCCAATTCTAAGAAAAGTAAGGAAATAAGCGCGTATCACATTCATTGGGACGATGCGCACACGACAAAATTTTCAATTTTCATGGAAATGGCCAAAACCAAAAGAAATCCCTTCTAAGTTGTGGGCGATGAGATTGCATCATTCATGAAGATTATTCTTTCATTTATTCATTCAATTTTTCTTTTTATTTTCATTTTCTCTCTTTTTTGTATTCTCTTTTTTTTAATGTTTATGTTTTGCATTCACACGATAACGCTATGAAATGCAAACACGACCACATTTGCATACACGCGATGACGCTATATATGCAAATGGATGTAATGATTCCCTAAATCTCATCTTTGGCGTCCTCCCCAATGTTTCATGGGGCACTGGCTACTCGATTTGATTAGAAAAACCATTCGCTTATATTAACTCTTTTTCTCATTCCAAACATGAATTATCAACTCATCCACCCACTCCTAAGAGGAAGACAAAGCATGCAACATATGGCCAAACCCAATCCAATCAAAAACTACATCATTCATCCCAACATGAAATTACTTACACCAAACTTTCCCCAAATTGTTTCAAAGAGAGCATCACGGCATATGAAATAGTCTCATACATGGCATATTAGCATTTGACTCCAAAATGGAAAAGAAATAAAAACACGCCAATCCAACATCTATAAATTTGATACCAAAGTAGTAATCCGAAAAAATTGCCTAGCATTAAGCATGTAGGGACTAAGCAAAAGAGATGTGATGGAAGCAAGGATGGAGGCATCAAAATGATATTATCAAAATGAATGAATGATGAATGAGCAAGAAAAAAAATTTATTAACATCGAAATTTTTCAAAACTACCCAAAAATAGCATCCAACTTCATAGTTCACTCCCCCCCAACTAGAAATGAACATTGTCCTCAATGGTTGAAATGAAACTAGATATTATTCATTGATGCTAGAGGGAAAACACACATACTAAAGAAAACTAAACTAAAAAGTTTATTTTTTTATTTACACTAAAGAAAGGAAGGAATACACCTTAGCAAAAGGTGGATCTCGAATGTGTAATGGTGGAGGCAGCTGCTCAATCATATCCTTGCGTTCCTCAGCCAGCTGCTTTGGAAACGATGTTCCTCCACTTTCCTTGGATCCTACCAACACTGCTCCCAGCATCTCCCTAGAATATAATCCCGTGTCCTGGGGGAGACAAGCTTTGTCAATCCAAGGAAAATAAGTTAGACTTCCAATGAAGGAAGTCCAAATAGGGTCGTCACAATAAAAATAAGGAGATGAATATATATAACGACAATCTGAATCTAATACATATGGAAATGAAGGATGTGATTCTGACATGAAGGGAAAAGTGTGAAGAGAACTTCCCTGAATGGCGATGCTATCGCCTGGCTGATGCGACTCCTCAGGAGGAGGGTGAAATGGCTGCAGGGGCAAGTGTGGAGGAGAAGGCAGCACAGGCTCAATGTAAATCATCTCACAGTCACTGTCGCTTGTCGAATCCTCGCCATCAAAGGTAATGGCTTCTGCAGTCATCTCTGGACTCTGTGGTCCACCATGAATATCCTCATCCTGGATGACGGACTGATGCGTGTCCTGAGGTGTCTGAAGTGATGACTACTGAACCAAATCTGAAGGGAGAGAGGGCTCGGGCTCCAAAGTAGTCTGTATGATGTGTCCCGTACACTCGGCCTCCTCAATATCACCGTAGTAAACCGCCTCAGCAGTCCATCCAAGATGCTCGCACACCTCCAGCTGTGGTAATGGATCAGACATGGTAATGTGACTTAGGCACTCCGATGTCATCTATCTCACTCTCACCTTGACACATCTCCATCTCATCATCACCACCAACCCAACGAAACTGCATCATGTCTCCAACCTGGGTGACACACACTCCATCATCCATCTCCTCCTGATCCTCAATATGTAATCTCTCAATATCCTCTACCTGGCTCTCATGCAACCCATCCTCCTGCTCTGCTCTGTATCCCATGGGATCGTAAGAAAAAGAGCCCAAAGGTGGCTCCTCAAACTGACACTGGACGTGCTGCTCAGCATACTGAAATGGAACCAAGGACTGACCATCATCATCATATCCAAGTGACGGCTCTCTAGATGGCGCAGTCCGCTCCCACTCTGTAAGGTCCCTCAGGTACAACCATGCATCATATGTCGTATAGGCAAAGAACTCTCCACTGCTGCTCATCTGCACAAAGTCACGCGTAGACGGCTGCAACCATGTGTAGAAAATCCGAAGTAGATCCTCTGCGCTGAAAGCATGGTGTGGACACCCAAGCACTAAACCATCGAACCTCTCCAAAACTTGACAGTAAGTCTCACCGTCAAACTGGACAAAGCTCTCCATGAGCTGCTCAAATGCATGGCGCATCTGTACCTGATTCCTGTAATAAATAGGAAAGAAAGCTCGAAGGAAATCAGTCTGAAAAGAAAGCCATGTACAAAAAGAATCTCGAGGATAAGCATCAAACCAGATTTTTGCATCATCTCTCAAAGTATATGGGAACACTTTAAAATAAATAAAATTTGCACAAGTGGTCTCATCAAACAAATCCCAAAACTCTTTTCTACACCATTTTTCAAACTTTTGCATAAATGAACTAGGATTTTCCAACCCCATACCGTGAAAGAACGGTGGGAGTTGGGAATCCTCCACATAAGCATCGCTAAAGTTTGAAGATGAATCCATAAAAAAAATTATCCACAAAAGATTTTTGAAATAAAAGAAAGAAAGAAAGAAAAACAACTCAAAAAGTATAAAATAAACAACCAAAAAGACTCAACACTAAGCTGGAAGTACTACACCTAAAGTGTCCAAAACCAACCAAAAATGTGAGTGTGAAAACCGTTGTCCCTGGCAACGGCGCCAAAATGATTGACCGCGAGACGTGCACAATCCAAGTAGTATGCACACACTCACCTCCCAAGAGTAGGAGTGTCAATGCAATATAATCCCGGTAAGTACGGGATCGAATCCACAGAGCCAATTCGTTTCACTTTCACAATCTCAATTGGTTATGGAATGCTAAAGGTGTTGGTACAACCAACTAAACTAACAAGTATCGTGTGAGGGAGTGTGGTGGTAAGACGGTCGAGCTAAACCCAAGATAGGTAGGGTGGAGACCAAAGTAGGGAGCTAGTCAAGCAAGGAGAAGTTTGTGGAATGTGATATCATTAGGGTTGTGAATTGAGAATATAAACATATAACTCAATGATGTCCCTTTTGAGGACGCACCATCGAAAAATACTCTTTTGGAGGTGAAAATAAGTGTGAAATGTGATTCAATTGTGGATCCCTTTTGGGGTCACAATTGGAAGTGATAGCGGTCACGGGTTATGGTTCTTTATGACTCAATGGCATCCCTTTTGGGAAAGCATCATCGGGGATATCCTTTTGGGAGTTAAAATGATGGGAAAAGGATAGTGGCTTAAGATTTAGGTTTCATGGAAGTTAAGTTGATACTTCTTTTTGAGAAGATCAAACTCATCCTTTTGGGATGATCGGCTCTCTAATAAAATCTTTTGGGTTCGTAAGAGAGTTGATTTAGAAACTTAAATCTACGCCACATACAAGTTAATTAAATCTAAATGAACCAATTATAATCAATCTCACCAAACCCTAATTAATCCCAATTCCACACACTATTGGCTCTAGGCCTTCATAGTGAATAGCAAGAAGATAAACATTGATGAGCATTCATTACAATCCATTAATTGAATAACTATCAAAAGATTCTCACATTCAATCAACAATCATTCAAAAGTTCATTCAAATCATTTGGAAACCAATAGCTACAAGAAATGGGGAGAAATCACCAATAGAACCCTTAGAAGCCCAAGCTTTCCCCTTCTCTTGCTCCTCCTCCAAACTTCCCTAGCCTCCAATGGCCTCCAAACCCTTGCCCTATCTCTTGGGGAAGAAGAGGGGGTCTCAAACCCCCTAATGGAACAGTAAAACCGAGAACAACCCCTCTGGAATTTGAACCGCCCCCTAAATAACGCAACAGGGCAATTAAACGGCTTGCGGGTCGGGCCAGATGCCGCCCGACCCGCCCCAACTTCTGCTCACGCTGGGAAAGGGCGGAGCGGGTCGGGTTTGCTGGCGCCCGACCCGCTCGAAGCAAGAGCACGCGTCAGCTGTAATTAGAAGCGGGCCGGCCGCTGGGACAGCCCGTAAAACATTAGTTTGTTTTTTTTAATTTGACCACAGCGACCCGCCCCAAGAGCGGGCCACTGGCTTCTGATTTATTTTTATTTTTTTAAAACACAAAGCAGCGGCGTCCCAGCGGATTCGAAAGCGGGAATCTTGGCCCCACGTGGCGCCATCTGGTTGCGCCACGTGGCGCCCCTTTAAATTTCCATTTTATGGGTTTAAACCCCCATTTCTCCTCCAATTAATTCGCCAAAAATAACCAGAAATCTCAGAAAAATCCCAGAAAATTCTGGAAAATCTCCAAGACTCCCAGAAGTACCTGAAAAATAGGAGAATAAGAAATTAGTCCATTTGATGAGAAAATTAATTTAATGACTATTATAAACACAATATTGACTTCCGATAATCATATAAAATAATACATTGCTCAAATAATTCTCAAAAAATGGCGATATGATCACGATAATAATAGGTGCATATGAAAAATAGTAGGAAGCCAATAAGAACGAAAAAATCCGTATTTTGTGCCAAGAATGAGAGTAAGCCCTAAAATGAAATGAAATGAAAATATACCCAAAAGAGCAAATTTAAGTATAATTCTTAGCACAAAATAGGGGTAGTTAGGGGGTATAAATATACACTTTTCACTCCGAATCAAATATGCCCGATGGTTCGTCGGCACATATCATTAGATAGTCAACCCTTCAATGAAGTGGATTGATGCGAAAGCACATCCAAACAATGCCCTGACAGTAATCTAATATAAAAATCTTTGGAAATAAACAAAGATCTACTCGCTAAGCATAGTAATATAAAACAAATAAAGCATGGAAATTGTAACGACCACTTTTCGTTGTGCGTTGTTCGTGCACGTGCTTTTGGCCGTGCACGTGTTTGTTTTAGACTTTGTTTGTTTGTGAACACTTTAGTGTGATATGCCGTTGTGAACGTCTCTGAGAGTATTAAATAGTGGCACTAAATTGGAACGACGTTTCTCGAGTCGTTTTCCCACAATTTAAACTTATTCGATGAGACGTGGCGATTTTCACTTTTGACGGGAGAAGTTTCTATTTTTAGTTTCGTCGTCCGACGTCAAAATTGAGATCTGTCTTCTTAGTTAGCTCACTCTCATCATCACGATCACCCCGATATTTATTTTATAATTTTTGGAGTTTATTTGACCACTTTTATATTTTAAACAAGTTTTATAATATTTTTAATAATTAATTTTTATATTAATTTCGGCCAAATAAAATTTATTTGAGTTTTAAACATATTAAAGAATTTTTGAGCCGATTTCCAGCTCATTTGGACCAAGTCAAATCCTTGGGTGAGTTGGAGAAGTTGAATTTCAAATTTTAAATTATTTTAAACTTTTAATCCTATTAGATTTAGCCCTAGACCAAGTCAACCCATCTACACTATATAAACAACCTCTAGAAAGACCTATTTTTGCAAGAAATTAACCCTAGCCTCTTCCAAAACCCAAAATTGACGGTGTGACAATTCGTCGCAATGTTGCGACGATCAGCTGCCGCACGACCGACGTTTACCCTCCATTTCCCTCGGTCTGACCGAGGCCCTCACCCGCACAAGCGCCCGCTCCGCACCCAGTCACCCGCCGCTCCATTGCAACGCTCGCACCCCACTCCGACCGAGAGAACCCATCGATCTGACCGGCCCGTTCCACCGCTCCGCATCGCAACCCCCGCTCCGCTGCAGCCCAAGCGCCCGACCGACCCGCCCGCTGTGTCTGACCGACCCAAGCGCCCGCATCGCCCGCTCCCCCGCTCCGTTGCAACCCCCGCAGCGTTGCAGCGCCCGCTCCCTCGCATCCGCAGTGCCTGACCGAAGGATCCCCTCGCAGCGACTGCTGTGACCGACGACCGCATCTCCGCAAGCGCTGCACAGCCCCACCGCATGAGCCCGACCGATGGAATCCCCCGCCTTGGCTGTGTACGACCGAGAGCCACTCGTCGCAACCCCGCATCCGTCGCACCACTTGCCTCCGTGGGCCCCCCAAGTTCTCCAGAGGTATTGTGGGTCCTCCAAAGGTCCCTAGGACTACTGTGGGCCCCACCTAGGTGCTTTCTCTCCGACGAATCGCCGTGTACGATGTTGCGACACGTCGTAGCCCGTCGTCGCACGTGCTAGCTTTGGAATCTGGAACCGTTGCCCCGGTCGATGCTCTGAATTTTCCAGCGAGGAATATATATTGGAATCAGGACTTGGAGCGCGTTCTCTTATTCCAACCCCCGGCGTCGCTACCCGACACCAGTGTAGCTTTCGCGTCGTGTTGAGGTAACGCTTTGCACCCTTAGGACCCCCAACCTATTGCATGCTAATCAAGACTAAAATTGATGTTTTTAAAATGTTTAAAATGTTTTAAATTCACTAATCAAAGATAAATAATATGGACTTTAGGCCGGTGGACTTGTGCACGTAGGATAATTGTGATTTTTGGACTCATTGGACGGTGTGCTCAGACGTCGCACTTGCAGGCAAGTGAAACTTGCCAACTTTTGTGTAGGGCCATGTTTTTAGGCCACTTCCTTGTTTTCAGCGTAAAAGAGACTAGTCAGTGAAATGATAGCTGGCTAGACGCCTACTTGATCTAGTTTGACAACGAAACTAGATCCGTCACCTAAATGGATCTAGCTTGACAACGAAGCTAGATCCAACCCTTTAAACTTGTTGTTCATGCATACTAAACTGTCACGTTTACTTTCCTTATCTGTACGCACTTTTAACTGCCATGCATTGCATTCTACATGTCATCCAAGTTGATTGTTGCATTCGTAGCACACGCTACAATACTTGTACTCCTTGAATACTACTTTCGGGGAAACGGGCCTCATGTGTTGGTTAAAAGCCAATGCCCGATTTCCCTGGACCGGCTAGGTGCACCCTTATGCCATACTTGTTAAAAACACTTCCTGGCTCGTGATCCAGAAGCGAGCATTCCCGTTCGGGGGTAAGGCCCTGGCTCGATACATGTGGAGGGGTAGGGATAAACGTTCACTTGAGCTTAGGAGTGGCCTGATCAGCCCTCTAACCAAAAGACGGAATCTCTGTGCACGAGGTGCTTACTTTTCTTGTCTTGTACTTGTCCTGTGAATGATTCATGTAATACTTGTCATCCATGCCATGTTTAAATACCATGCTCGTACTTTACTTTACTTTACCTGTTGCACTCATACTTTAACTGCCATGTCATCGCATTCATGCTAGAACTGCTAGGTTGCTTTACTTTTGCCTACTTTCAGTTTCCTTGCACAAGTCTCTTGTAGACTTGCTGACATGTGCCCCTTGCTCTTTTGGGTGTCACATGTTAGACCCTGAGCCAGAGACCGTTGCTGAGTACGTGAAGTCTTGCTGACGCTAAGCCTGAGTCCATGTCTGCCCAGGAGGAGTTTTGTGGACATCGGTGGCCTTGTTGGTGACTTTACTGAGCTTTCTTTTGTTTTAGGCCTTTTGTTAGTGGTTGGTGCATGGCACCTTTGTTTTGTACGTTGTACTTTGGTTGGCCATGTTTGGGCCTGTAGACTCTCTTTTATTTCAGTCTGGTGGCTTTTCTGCGATGTTGGAATTTATATTTATGGATATTCTGAGATTATTCTTTTGTCTCATTTCATTATTATTATCTTGTTTCGCTCGCGTTGCAAGGACCTGCAGTTTTAAATTTGATTGACGCTTATCGGACTTGCAGCTTTGTAGCTTCAAGTCTGAGCGGACCTTCTCACGCTTCGCCTCCATATTTTTGGGAAGCGGGGCGTGACAGGTTTTGTTGGTGGCCCATGCAGGTCCAGTCTTGCAATTGCGAATTAACGAAACAACGATAATAACGGAATGTCCATTAAATAAATTACAACATCCGAGTCATAAGCCCTGAGTCTAGTCGTTTTCTTATGACACTAGGTGGTAAGAAGACTTAGTTAGACGTCTGTGCTTGCTAGTTAGAGGCCTCTGATTGTTAGTTAGACTCCCTGTCAGCAATTGATTTAATCGTCGTAGGAGTTACCTTAGTGGTTCTTGCCCAATTCTGACCATATTAGACTTCTAGAATTTCCTCCGGTCGTTCGCTTTTGGGTTCAACGATTTCGGACCAAGCTGAACGCATTTCTTTACCGTCTAACCTTTAGAAGTCTTAGCCCTTAGTTTTTAATCTTTAGTTGGTCGACCGTAGGAGTTCCCCGTAGACTCTTCTGATTCATATCCTAGGCGTATGAATGTTTTGATCTTCGACCAATTTCCTTGCCTCGATTCACGAGATCGCCTCATGACGATCGTCGTCAATTTTCAAACATCTCCATTACAAATCTTGAACCTTCTGAAAATATTTTTCAATCTTCCCTACCACTAAGTTTAATTTTGTTCAAAATTTTAATATACTTATACTTCATACTCCTTCATCGATTTAAATTTTAAAACGTTTGTCGGAATTTTTGAATACTAGCTTATAGTATTTTCCCAGCCTATGTTTTTCGTACTTATGCAAATGCGTCATTCCTTCATATATTAATTTTATTCTGAATCGTACTTTTATTCAACTTGTAATTTTCCCTCCTGATTTATGCCATTCATATACTTTTCAAGCCACATGGAATTTCAGCTTTCAGCAAGTTGGTCGTTCTCGCTATTTCAGATTTTTGCAAAATTACTATTTTCATAACCACTTCCTGATTTAGACCCTCCATGATTTGATTTTAAAGACTTGCTATTCGATTTCGATAATTCTACTACTAAGATAATATTATTTTTCCGTGCACCATACATACTTTCAATTATTTTTATGTCCGTACCAGACTTGTTGTGCTAGTATATTAAGAACCTTGTGTAAATCAGTTTCTCATTTTTGGCAAACCATGGTTTTCTAAAAGAAGTTTCAAAATTGATTATTTTAAATCTTCCGTAGCCTAAAAGTTTTGAAAGCATTTAACCTGAGTTTAAATTTTTCCGTTACTTGATTTCATTCTTCGACTTTCCAAAACCTTTTGACAACATTATATTAAATTACTGACGTATAAAATTTTCTAAACCACATCCTTAATATTCGTGTAAATGATTTTACTTCCTTTTATAAATTTTTTTAACCCAATAGACCATTTTCTCTTATTATGAATATTCGACCCAAACTCATTTTGAACAACTCGTTTATCGCTCTCCAAATATTTCTTTTCAGACGAGGATTCCAACTTTTGAAGTACAACAGTTTTCAAACTCCACGTGTTTTAGCTTATGCTATTTACCCTATTTTCTTTCTGTATCCTATTCAAGCATCACTACATCCCCCTTTCCCACGACCTAAACATCACCATTGAGTCTATGTTTCGTCTAACCAAGCTATCTCCTTGTATTCGTCCTATCTGAACTTGTGCCTATCGATCCTTCCCTCGTCACGCCCTTGACCTCGACCTCCCTCTATTGCTTAGGCTTAAGTGCCCGTCAATGCCTGTGTCAACTCTAAGTTGTTAGTAGGCCCTTGGACCTTGTGAGGTAGTCGTAGTGCACATACCTAAGTTGTGTACGTGGGCTTGAATGAGTGTACCCACATAGTATATTGATGCTTGCCTATTGTGTGGTATATATATATATACTCGGAGTTATTCGTGATATTATGAAGTTGTTGGTGTGTTAGTGTTTATAGATTTGTGTGTGGCTAGCTATACCATACTAGGGGTGCCTGTGTATATAAGAGTTAGCGTTGGAATGTCTAATGGAGTGTATGAAGTTAGAGATACTTGTGATGGTTGAAATAAATGATTGGTAAAGCTATGTGTATGATAGGTGTGATAATAATAGGTGAACGTATAGATAAGAAAGTAGGCCTATTGAGTGACCCATATACTAGTACGTGTGAGTATGTGCTCGTAGGTAGATATATGTAGTGTTTAGACGTAAGTAGTTATGTTTTGTTGCCTGAGTATAAATGTGATATACATATGGTAGTAAGATTATAATTTTGATTGGTATTGCTTGCTTTTATGGGATGTTGCATGCGTGCATACCGTGAGGTATACACGACTATTGCACATCTTAATTATGTACGTATGGATGTGTTAGTATACTAATTATAGGTAGTAGGCTATGGTATGAATATGTACATTACTTATGTGTGACTATACGGTGAATGTTTGCACTAGGGGGGTATTATAAATATGTGGGTGCTGATGTCTGTAATGTTATTAGTATGGTATATAAATTGATTTAACTATGTGAGTATTGCCTGACTAAATATTAAGTGTGATTGATTTATGGAATGTATATGGTTGTATTGGTAGATGTATATATATGGGAGTGGTATCGGTATAGGTATAAATGTCGTGTTACGTATATAGAATATTCTGATATATGTATTGAGTCTCACTCAAGCTTGAGTGGGTATACTCTAAGTATATTGAATGTATGTCTGAAGTTTGAATATAGCGATGTTTGATGTATGTATAGTGATAGGAGTGTTTGTGCCTGGTTGTGTTACGCACATGATTGTGGGTCGCTACACCAGTATATAGTTATAGGTGTTGGTCTTGTGGTATAGCTAATTACTAAGGACTTGCTCGTGTGAACGTATGTGTACTAGCTAAAACTAGGTGTGTATGTGTGCTAGTTATATAATGATATGATTGGTATACGTGAATGAAATGTTAGCGTGTATGGGTGTGCACCATGCACGGGTAAGTATGTGCTTAGTTATAGTTATTGGTGACTATGGTATGTGTGGCGTGTCGTAAATATAGTTATATGACCGTATGTGATGTGAATATATGGTAAACTATTTGCATGCATTTGAATGACTATATGTTGTGAAACTATAGTGGTGGTGAATATGTATGTTAGATATAGTGAAGCTTGATTAATGATGGTATGGCATGACTACTTATGTTGATGTGTTTGACTTTGGATGTGTACTAGGAAATATTAGAGGGTCGTATACCCATGACGTTTGTGCATAGGTAGCTACCTATATGTAGAGCAATGATTGTATTTGCTAAGTGTGAGACGATCCTTATATGAGTATCTGAAATATTGTTTTGTGTAAGTAGTAGTTATATAAAGAATGCATGCTTATATATATGATTGAAATACATGTATGAATTTGACTGACTACAATAGGTATAAGTATATGGCGTACGTGAATGTATATATATACGTGTTGGTAGTGTTAATGTTTGACTACCTAGTGCGTATATGAGCACCTGTAATGACTATACCTGGTTTGAATTATAATGTGACTTGATTGGGGTAGTTATTAGAGCGACTAGATATATTAGAAAGTCCGAGGACGGACTTTATTCTAAGGTGGGGAGGATGTAACGACCACTTTTCGTTGTGCGTTGTTCGTGCATGTGCTTTTAGCCATGCACGTGTTTGTTTTAGACTTTGTTTGTTTGTGAACACTTTAGTGTGATATGCCGTTGTGAACGTCTCTGAGAGTATTAAATAGTGGCACTAAATTGGAACGACGTTTCTCGAGTCGTTTTCCCACAATTTAAACTTATTCGATGAGACGTGGCGATTTTCACTTTTGACGGGAGACGTTTCTATTTTTAGTTTCGTCGTCCGACGTCAAAATTGAGATCCGTCTTTTTAGTTAGCTCACTCTCGTCATCACGATCACCCCGATATTTATTTTATAATTTTTGGAGTTTATTTGACCACTTTTATATTTTTAACAAGTTTTATAATATTTTTAATAATTAATTTTTATATTAATTTCGGCCAAATAAAATTTATTTGAGTTTTAAACGTATTAATGAATTTTTGAGCCGATTTCCAGCTCATTTGGACCAAGTCAAATCCTTGGGTGAGTTGGAGAAGTTGAATTTCAAATTTTAAATTATTTTAAACTTTTAATCCTATTAGATTTAGCCCTAGACCAAGTCAACCCATCTACACTATATAAACAACCTCTAGAAAGACCTATTTTCGCAAGAAATTAACCCTAGCCTCTTCCAAAACCCAAAATTGACGTTGCGACAATTCGTCGCAATGTTGCGACGATCAGCTGCCGCACGACCGACGTTTCCCCTCCATTTCCCTCGGTCTAACCGAGGCCCTCGCCCGCACAAGCGCCCGCTCTGCACCCAGTCGCCCGCCGCTCCATTGCAACGCTCGCACCCCACTCCGACTGAGAGAACCCATCGATCTGACCGGCCCGTTCCACCGCTCCGCATCGCAACCCCCGCTCCGCTGCAGCCCAAGCGCCCGACCGACCCGCCCGCTGTGTCTGACCGACCCAAGCACCCGCATCGCCTGCTCCCCCGCTCCGTTGCAACCCCCACAGCGTTGCAGCGCCCGCTCCCTCGCATCCGCAGTGTCTGACCGAAGGATCCCCTCGCAGCGGCCGCTGTGACCGACGACCGCATCTCCGCAAGCGCTGCACAGCCCCGCCACATGAGCCCGACCGATGGAATCCCCCGCATTGGCTGTGTACGACCGAGAGCCACTCGTCGCAACCCCGCATCCGTCACACCACTTGCCTCCGTGGGCCCCACCTAGGTGCTTTCTCTCCGACGAATCGCCGTGTACGACGTTGCGACACATCGTAGCCCGTCGTCGCACGTGCTAGCTTTGGAATCTGGAACCGTTGCCCCGGTCGATGCTCTGAATTTTCCAGCGAGGAATATATATTGGAATCAGGACTTGGAGCGCGTTCTCTTATTCCAACCCCCGGCGTCGCTACCCGACGCCGGTGTAGCTTTCGCGTCGTGTTGAGGTAACGCTTTGCACCCTTAGGACCCCCAACCTATTGCATGCTAAGCAAGACTAAAATTGATGTTTTTAAAATGTTTTAAATGTTTTAAATTCACTAATCAAAGATAAATAATATGGACTTTAAGCCGGTGGACTTGTGCACGTTGGATAATTGTGATTTTTGGACTCATTGGACGGTGTGCTCAGACGTCGCACTTGCAGGCAAGTGAAACTTGCCAACTTTTATGTAGGGCCATGTTTTTAGGCCACTTCCTTGTTTTCAGCGTAAAAGAGACTAGTCAGTGAAATGATAGCTGGCTAGACGCCTACTTGATCTAGTTTGACAACGAAACTAGATCCGTCACCTAAATGGATCTAGCTTGACAACGAAGCTAGATCCAACCCTTTAAACTTGTTGTTCATGCATACTAAACTGTCACGTTTACTTTCCTTATCTGTACGCACTTTTAACTGCCATGCATTGCATTCTACATGTCATCCAAGTTGATTGTTGCATTCGTAGCACACGCTACAATACTTGTACTCCTTGAATACTACTTCCGGGGAAACAGGCCTCATGTGTTGGTCAAAAGCCAATGCCCGGTTTCCCTGGACCGGCTAGGTGCACCCCTATGCCATACTTGTTAAAAACACTTCCTGGCTCGTGATCCAGAAGCGAGCATTCCCGTTCGGGGGTAAGGCCCTGGCTCGATACACGTGGAGGGGTAGGGATAAACGTTCACTTGAGCTTAGGAGTGGCCTGATCAGCCCTCTAGCCAAAAGACGGAATCTCTGTGCACGAGATGCTTATTTTTCTTATCTTGTACTTGTCCTGTGAATGATTCATGTAATACTTGTCATCCATGCCATGTTTAAATGTCATGCTCGTACTTTACTTTACTTTACCTGTTGCACTCATACTTTAACTGCCATGTCATCGCATTCATGCTAGAACTGCTAGGTTGCTTTACTTTTGCCTACTTTCAGTTTCCTTGCATAAGTCTCTTGTAGACTTGCTGACATGTGCCCCTTGCTCTTTTGGGTGTCACATGTTAGACCCTGAGCCAGAGACCGTTGCTGAGTACGTGATGTCTTGCTGACGCTGAGCCTGAGTCCATGTCTGCCCAGGAGGAGTTTTGTGGACATCGGTGGCCTTGTTGGTGACTTTACTGGGCTTTCTTTTGTTTTAGGCCTTTTGTTAGTGGTTGGTGCGTGGCACCTTTGTTTTGTACGTTGTACTTTGGTTGGCCATGTTTGGGCCTGTAGACTCTCTTTTATTTCAGTCTGGTGGCTTTTCTGCGATGTTGGAATTTATATTTATGGATATTCTGAGATTATTCTTTTGTCTCATTTCATTATTATTATCTTGTTTCGCTCGCGTTGCAAGGACCTGCAGTTTTAAATTTGATTGACGCTTATCGGACTTGCAGCTTTGTAGCTTCAAGTCTGAGCGGACCTTCTCACGCTTCGCCTCCATATTTTTGGGAAGCGGGGCGTGACAGAAATAAATATCACAAATAGCACAAAAAGAGAAATCAAGAATTACGCAATAAAAGAAAGTAGAAATCTAGGATTACATAAAAGAGAATTAGAATGTCTTACAAAACAATTGAAGGACATCCCCCAAAGGGGGAAGAAAACCCTAGGAAAACGTAGATGAAAAGGATGGATCCCCCTCTCAATCGAACTCACACTCTATTTATAGTTTAACAAAAATTTGGGGGCGCTCGGCCGTGCCGCAAATCGACACAACGTGTTACCGCCTAAAACTTGGGCTAGGTAGTCGTCGTTGCTTCGAGCACGGCCGTGCTACTTTTTGGCATGGCCGTGTCAGTCGGTCTTCAAACCTATTCATGGATTCAGGCACATGGCCGTGTGATACGATCGTGTGAGCAAACCTCGTTCTGTCTGAATTTCAACACGGTTGCGTAATGAAGCCACATGATCGTATCGCTGATGCTGCAGCCTCCTTCGTGAGTTTATAAAATGACACGGCCATGTGGTTGCACACACAGTCGTGTGGTTGCACACACGGCCGTGTTGCCTGCTCTTTGGCCCTTTTCTTCTTATTTTGATCTCCGATATTCGTCATATTCTCTCCATTGCTCCTCCCATCATCATTATGCATCGTTTTGTGTGTTTTTATCCTGAAATACACAAAACATACCCAAGAAGCGTAAAGTAGACAAAAGTGGGTAAAATGGGCAAAAGGGAGAGTATGGTATAAAATAAACATGGAAAATGAAGGGTGAAAGGGGTGTGAAAACGTATATAAAATACGCTTAACAAATTCGCCCAAGCTAAACTCTTGCTCATCCTCGAGCAAGATAAGACTTTGAAATACAGGGAGAGATTTGCTAGGGAAATCTAAAGATCGACATCTCAAAAACCAATCGTGTGTGCAAACCACATAAACAACGAAATTAGAGTTTACTCCTGACATGCGACACTCTAACTGTCTAGCATGGTGCATGACTCAAGAATATAGGTCACCTACACAATCTCAAGTTTAACTCATATCCCCGTGGAGAAGACTAAACCGCCAAAAATCCACCTAATATGCTTAAGATTGGAAGGATTCAACCATTGTCTTACATAAGCAAAGGAAAGAACCAAAGGTGCTTCGTAAGGACTTAACTTTCTGAGATTGGATCGAGATAAAATAACTCCTCCTAAACCGTGGTGGTAGACATGTGCAACATGTATGTACAAAATTTTCATATTCACATGGAAGTTAGGTGATTCGTGTAGTGGGATTTTAGTCAACGACTCCTGACCCAGATGAGTATATGGCGTTGGGCCAAAATGAACCCCTTGGGCCTACTTTCCCGAATTTCCTAAGTTTGATTATTTCTATCTAGCGCATTCCCCCAAATCTTCACAGTTCGGTGCGAATCTCCACTGCTTCCAGAGGCACGGATGCCCGGATGGTGGGACTGGAAGAACGATGCACTTAATATTTTCTTCCTCCTTTTATGTATTCTTTTGAAAATATTTTTGAAAGGAGCATGTCAAAATAAAAACTTCTTTAGAGGGAATCGCGCTATATCTAAAGCCAGTACCCTTCGAGCTAAGGTCTACTCTACTCAATTGGCGAAACCTATACTTGTATGATATAAAGGTTGAATGGAAAACCAATCTATCCTATTGGGGATTAAACGAAGATCTAGTGCTCACTCAAGGAGAGGGAGTTGAAAGTAGGATCATCTGTGTTGGTGCACCGATACGGCCCACGAAGCGATGTCAAGATACACGGGCCAGTTAGAGCCTACAACCTCCAACCCGTCATTAAGGCTGAATAATACTCAGTCAAACGAATGACTCATCCGACCGTTGGAATCCCACTGATACTTAGGAAGGAGTTAATGGGGCCGAGTAAATAGGCTGATGTTATCATCAATCCCGGAGAAGATCCCGCCCTAATCAATGAGGGACGGTTATTTGAAATCGTCAGACCAACATATATAAATACTCGAAAGGACAATTCTAAAAGCAGTACAACTGTCAAGGTACGAGATCTAATACTCGGACATTCTATACTCCAATTTATATTTCTTCCTCAAAAGAGCTTGCACTGCTAGATCTGAGACGAGCCTCAGTGGGTCGATCTCAGCTGTCCCAAGCTCTTTCCCTCTCTTAAGTCTCGTTCTAACTTAAGCATCGGAGGGGATTTGGGTCGGGACCCAGATCTGACCCCCTGATGCTTCCTTGTTGTACAGATCATCGAGGCCCGATCCAGTGTGAAGGTCGTGCTAGTGTCTCTCAGTACCAATCTGTTGGATCTGGATCCTAGCCTAGGGGGTGAATAGGCTTATAAAAATAATTCGTGCAACCCATGAATAAGCACACGCAGTTATAGTAATAACAAGGTAAATAAAAAGCAGACATAGAGTACACAGTAGATTTACCCTGGTTCGGTCGACCCTTCGACCTACTCCAGCCCCCAAAGCATATACTAGTATTGAATAGTGCAATAGGTACAAAACCACAAGTTAGAGCACGCTCAGAGCACCCTCTATGTCTCTACACTCGCCAGGCTCTCAGTACCCCACACACAGTGTTTCCTCTCACTATCAATCCTAGTAACGCTTTCTACCAGCTAGTCCCAAACTAGCTGGGTCCCACTTGTCTAGCCCCAACTAGACAAGTCCCAAAATAGTCCCCCAAATATGCTAAATTTTCCCCTACAGAGAACGTTACACTAAGACACGAATAAAAGAGTTTAAGGGTTAGAAATGCTCAGTTCGTGTCCGTGTAGGCGTCTCTGTCCAATCAGCACGTCGTCAGCTCCAATCTGATGCAAACGGTGTCTCAATCCGACTCCTGGATGTCAAGTTGTGAACTGGTCTGTGCGTAAAGAAATTGCAGTTCAATCCTTTAATAGTGGCCGGTCTGTGCGCTCAGCAACTCCCTTTAAAATAAGCAGTCGGTGCGCAAAGTGAAACAGTTCACTTTAAATATTTAAGAGGCCTGTGCGTAGAGCAACTCCCAAAGCCACGTCAGCAAGCACACGATGCGGGATTCGTTTTTTGATTAAGCTCGCATTAATCTCCGCCGTTGAAATTTTTATCTCATGTGATCGTGCGGCTTGCACACGTCATCCCATGCAAACGGTTCTCTTCGCTTCGAACAGCAGCATCGGAGTTCTCCCATCGAACGGCGGCGGTGGTCTTCGTCAACAGCAGCGGCGACGTCTTCGAACTTGATGGCGTGTAGCAGCAAAGATGATACGGCGATGATCCGGTTGCGAACTTTGGCAGCTGCACTCTTCGAGCGACAGCATCGGGAGTTGTGATGGTAACTTTGCAGCGTTCGATCGAGCGGTGCTCTAGCGTTTCTTCTCTCCGTCTGCAGCTTTGACTTGAGTGCTCAGCGACGATGGGGCTTGTAACTGCAACGGCTTCTCACGGACGTCATCTTCACTTTGCTCAACGAAGGTGATCTTCAACAGGGAGCTTAAAGCGATCATTTGCTCCGGTGATGGCTTCGCAACGGCGGCTTCATGCGGCGCTTCTCCTCGACGACTACCCACGGCGACGGCGGGCAGCGCCTCTGTTGATCTTCACGGCAACTTCGGCACGGCGTCGTGCAGCGAGACTTGTAGGCATCAGCGTGGATCTCGTGGCGACAGCTACTCGACGGGGACGGTGATCAGATGACGTCGGTGACGGCTTTGACACAAGGCTCTGGTGTGCTTCGAGCGTAGCAGGTCCGGCGGCGAACTTCGACTCAATCTTCGTTCTCCGGTGATGATTGCTCGACATCGGCTTCTTTTGTTCACGGCGGTAACTTTCGTCCTTGAGGGCTCTTGCTGTTTGATGGCAGCGAGGATTTTGGACTTTGAAGCTTTTCTTTCTTGGCTTAGAGATGAGGGATTCTCTTCTTATGATGATGTGCAGCAAGGATTTTGAAACTTGGGACTTGGAGAAAATGACCTAGGGCTTTTTGATTTTGTATATATGTTTGGCTATATAGTTTGTGGTATTTGGCTTGCGTAACTTCTCATCAAAAAGCACACCCTCCTGTTTTTGTTGGTTGCCGCACAAATTTTGTTGCCCCTCTTTTATTCTTGTATTGCCGTACCTTAGGCTATGGATGGGATGTTTGCTTATATAGGATAGCCTAAGGTTTAGGAGAGAATACCTAAGAGATAGGAATTGATTAGTGTAATGACTTGTAATTGATTTGATCATTATCAAATAGGAATAGGAGATTTGTATGGGATCTTAATGAAGTTTGAATAGGAAATGGGTAAGATCAAATATTTGCAAATTTGGCTAAAAGATTTGATCAACACCCTTTTGAATTCAAATTTGGCTCCATCCCTTTTCCTCTTTGGACCAAGTCCAACTTTGCTCTCTATTGACCAAGTCTAACTTCTTTGCACACACACTTCCTTCCTCTCCTAAGATGCTATATGAATAGCAACTCCATCAAATCGTGAAAGATATATCGTTTCGCCAATCCTGAAACACACTAAGCACACGCGTCAGATATAACGACATGTTTGTCATCATCAAATCAAGATCCTAGATCGTTGCTTCCAACAATCTCTCCCTTTTGGTGATGACAAACCCATAAAAGATTTGAGCAATAAGTATGGGTGTGTGAGGTGTGTTGAAGGGTGTAATGCAATATGCTGTATGGATGAGTCATTCAATCTTTACAAAGCATGCACAACAAATAGTATGCGCAACATTATAACAAATATAAAAGCATGCTCCCGCTTATCTCAAACTCCCCCTTCATCATTCATTCAAGTAGTTTTCATGCTCCCCCTTCAACAAATAATACCAACAACAAGTCTGTCCAAATCTTTTCTTTCTCCCCCTTTGTAATCACCAAAAGTGGATTAATGAAGACACAAAAAATATTCCATGCAAAAATAAACCATTATTAAATGTAGCGTGCAATTTGCATGAGTTTGCCTAAGAATAGACCATTCAAGCTCATAGAATTTCATAACAAGACTTCTCCACCTTTGTGTAAGTGTGGTGATATAGACAATAAAGTACAAGAGGAGATTCAATTTCAGAAAATCAACCAAATCAATCCACATTTTCCAATTTTCATGAATATCACTAGGATTGATTTTTCCCACCTCATCAAAGATGAGTTCAAGTTACCAAACCCCAAAACATAGCCTAAAAGGACTTTTAAATGTGGGGTGGTATTGCTTGACGAGTAATATACACCAACGCTAATGATTACCCATGTAGCATAAGTTGGATACTCGTGGGTTGTGTTTTAGCCATGAAGTGTATCCATTTTTCATACGGAGCAAATATAGTATTTTTTTTTTCAATTCTTTTGTGCTCAATTTTAATTCATGGCTAAACACTTCATATCCCTTAGAAAATTCAGAAATTAATCATTCCTACATTCACTTTCCATTATTCTTCAAAAGAATCTTCATAAGTACTTAGAAAGGCAAATATCGTGAAAGTGCAAATGTAGGTGTAGAAGTAAAATTTGAAACTTATGAGACATGGCACGGCTACTAAAAAGATAACATCATGTTCATGTAGCTACAACAATAATGAATTAACTTCTACAAGGGATAGATTTGAACATTCATACAATACCACTTAAGATAAATCATAAAGGGTATTCTTTTAAGCTCAAATTGTTTTTTTTTGTATTTTTTTTTCAGAAATAAAAACATTAAAAAACATGCAAACAAGCACACAAACAAAAATAAATCAAGCACACAAAACAATCTATGAAGGTATGCAATGGAATGCAAAGAGGGATAAAAATTATACCTTCGCGTCGCTATTTGGCTAAGGAGCTAAAAGAATGAAGCTTCCAATTTATTACTCCTCGCCAAATCTCCACCTTACCTACATAAAAGGTGTTAAGTGTGACCTTGGAATCCAACAAGGTCCACTAGTGTTAGCCAATATTGTTTTAGGAACCCACACTTGTTTAAACTTGATATTTGTGTTCCTAAATTTACAATAATATGATGTGTGGCCTACACTATCACAAGTAAAGCACTTTGCATGTAAGTTCTTTGCAATAGAGGGTACATTGTGGAATTTCTTGAATTTTGGCTTTTCAACGTTTTTCAAACCAAATCCAAGTCCTCTTCTATTATTGCCATATAATTGATTCTCTAAAATGGTATCCAACGATTGTTTTCCCATAGAGAATTTCTTAATGGCCAATTCAAGATTAGAAACTTTAGATTTTAACAATTTATTTTCTTCCACAAGCAATGTGCATTTACTTATAAAAGCTCTCTTGTTTTCCTCTTCCTTCTTTTCAAATTCAATCATTTTTCTTTTAAAGTCATTATCCAACATGCAGAATTTATCATTAAGCTCTCTAATCACATAGTCTTTTTCAGTTTCAAGCTTAATCAAATCAAGTTTAAGCATGCTAATATTATTCATCAAGGAAGGGCAAGAGAGACAAGGTGCTTCATCATTAAAACTGGACTTTTCCTTTTTCAATATGTCAATAGTAGAGTCACGAGCAACAATTTCAATTTTCAATTTTTCAATCTCCTTAGACATATCATATTCAGATTGTTGCATTTCAAAGTTCTCATTTTGATAATCATCTATAGTGGACTCAAGCTCTACTATTTTATCTTGCATTTCTTTACAAAGAGTAAGGAGTTCAGCTTTACTACCAGAAATTACCTCATCGTGTATTCCCATCAATGCCATGCATGAGATGGCAACATGATCATCCTCCTCACTCTCAGCTTCGCTGTCCATATCCCAAGTTAGCACCTTGGATTTTCCTTTTTCTTTAGCGATCTGAGCTGTCTCATGTGGGCAATCCCTCATTCGATGTCCTCTTTTCTTGCATTTAAAACAAGTCATTCTATTAGTAGCATTCTGATCATAAGTTTGCTTAGAAGACTGAAAAAAGTTAGAGCGATTAAACCTGGGTGCCATTTCTGTTCTTCCTTGCTTGGTCTGGACATACTTTCTGAAATTTCTGACCATTAGCGCTATGTCCTCATCATCATCTTCACTTTCGCCAGCTTTCAGAGCAAGTGGCTTTGTAGCTTTCTCCTTTTCCTCAGGTTTCTCCCTTTCATCAATATTTTGCAATTCAAGCTCGTGGGACATTAGATTACCTATCAAGTCCTCCACCCTCATCTGTGACAGATCTTTCGCTTCTTGGATGGCAGTGACTTTAGGCTTGAAAGAGCTTGGCAGTGCTCTTAATATCTTTCTCACCTGCTCAAGGCTAGAATATGGCTTACCGAGCGAGCTAGACTTGTAGACAATGTTGGTGAACCTCGCAAACATCTCTGATATGGTCTCTGATGGTAGCATGCGAAATCCCTCGTACTCTGTGCTCAGAAGTGCAAGTCTAGACTCCTTCACCTGTGACGTTCCCTCGTGCGTCACCTCCAAAGTATGCCATATTTCCTGCGCAGTTAAACAATGTGAGATTCTATTATATTCAGATTTATCAAGTGCACAAATGAGAGCATTCATAGCTTTAGCATTTAAAGAATAAGATTTCCAATCATTATCATCCCATTTGTCATTTGGTTTTTCAATCTCAACATTATCTACTTTAATTACAGGCAGTTTATATCCTTTTTCAATTATTTGCCAAGCCTTGTAATCTACAGAAATGAGGTAAATTTTCATTCGATTTTTCCAATATGCATAATCACTTCCATTAAATCTAGGGGGACGGGAAACAGACTGACCCTCAGCAAAAGCACTATCCATATGGTTATTCATGGTAAAACCTAGGCTAGATCCTAAAACCTGCTCTGATACCACTTGTTGGATCTGGATCCTAGCCTAGAGGGGGGGGGTGAATAGGCTTATAAAAATAATTCGTGCAACCCACAAATAAGCACACGCAGTTATAGCAGCAACAGGGTAAATAAAAAGCAGACACAGAGTACACAGCAGATTTACCCTGGTTCGGTCGACCCCGACCTACTCCAGCCCCCAAAGCAGATACTAGTATTGAATAGTGCAATAGGTACAAAACCACAAGTTAGAGCACGCTCAGAGCACCCTCTACGTCTCTACACTCGCCAGGCTCTCAGTACCACACACACAGTGTTTCCTCTCACTATCAATCCTAGTAACGCTTTCTACCAGCTAGTCCCAAACTAGCTGGGTCCCACTTGTCTAGCCCCAACCAGACAAGTCCCAAAATAGTCCCCCAAAGATGGTAAAGTTTCCCCTACAGAGAACGTTACACTAAGACACGAATAAAAGAGTTTAAGGGTTAGAAATGATCAGTTCGTGTCCGTGTAGGCGTCTCTGTCCAATCAGCACGTCGTCAGCTCCAATCTGATGCAAACGGTGTCTCAATCCGACTCCTGGATGTCAAGTTGTGAACTGGTCTATGCGTAAAGCAATTGCAGTTCAATCCTTTAATAGTGGCCGGTCTGTGCGCTCAGTAACTCCCTTTAAAATAAGCAGTCGGTGCGCAAAGTGAAACAGTTCACTTTAAATATTTAAGAGTCCTGTGCGCAGAGCAACTCCCATAGCCACGTCAGCAAGCACACGATGCGGGATTCATTTTTTTTATTATGCTCGTATTAATCTCTGCCGTTGAAATTTTTATCTCATGTGATCGTGCGGCTTGCACATGTCATCCCATGCAAACGGTTCTCTTCACTTCGAACGGCAGCAGCGGAGTTCTCCCTTCGAACGGCGGCGGTGGTCTTCGTCAACAGCAGCGGTGGCGTCTTCGAACTTGATGGTGTGTAGCAGCAAAGATGATACGACGGTGCTCCGGTTGCGGACTTCGGTGTTGGATATGGAAGACGTTTGTACACTCTTGTGGGGGATGTATGAGGGAATACGGACCTCGAACGTCGCGTACACGAAGTCGTGTGCAAAGGGAATATGTTCCCTTGCGGAGAGGATCTCTAGATTGATGGGAAAGTCGTATTATATGTGCATAAGTGCATGCGACATATGGCTAATAAAGGGGTAATATCTTAAGCTTATGTTGTACCATGCATATGGTACAACTTAAGCTTATAATGTGCCATATACGATGGTACACCTTAGTTAAATTGTTCCAAAGGAACAATTACTCCTAAAATAACTACCTTGGGGGCTATAAATAAGACCCAAGGGTAAGCCATTTCCTTACACTTTTGCATGATTTTCTTGCATGCATTTCATTCTAGCGAAGCTCTACCGAAATCCTTCCTCTCTCTTTATCCAAGTTCTTAATCTAAAAGTAGAGATTTAGATTGTGGATTTAGTAGCCTTACTCCGTTCGTGAGAAGACTCGATCCGTCGTGGCGAATCCGAAGGCGAAGTTCTGTGACTACCGTGCCGCATACGCAAGCGTAAGTCTCAACTTCATTTATCGATCTTAACTCTGTTTTGGCAGGATCCTACATTGGTATCAGAGCCATACGGGTTCGCCCCGGTCAAACCGCCGCCCCGTCGAAAATATGAACGAGTCGTTGTCTTTTTCACGAATGGGTATCCTACCATTACGGATATGGTAGGAACGTTTCGTGACAGAGAGAACACAGCGGTTGTTCTTTTCACGTTAGGGTCTCCTATCATTACGGATATGGTAGGAACTCTCCATGACGGGAAGAACCGACCGTTCACGTAGTATGTTATTTTTCATTTTTGGCACACGGCCATTAGAAAATAACCACTTTCTTGACGAACGGGTGCTTCATCGACGAACGGGTGCTTCATCGAGGAAGAAGGTGGTGGTTATTCCCATCGGGGAAGATGAATTTTAGTGCATGTGCACCATGTCCAAATGGGCTATGAAGGCCATGCACCCCCCTCCCCATGCGGAGGGGGTTGGCTACGGCCAATAACCACCGTGGCAACCCCCACCGACGGGGTGTGCGGCCACCCCACACAAGGGGAGGCCGGCCATGGCCAAAGGGCCATGGCCGGCCAAGGCAAAAATGGCCTTGGCCATGACCGGCCATGGCCAAGCCATGGCCGGCCATGGCCAGGCCGGCAGTGGCCGGCCAAGGCCAGGCCGGCAGTGGCCGGCCCCGGCCAAGGCCAGGGGCCGGCCCTGGCAGTGGCCAGGGCCTGGCCGGCCCAGGCAGAGGCCAGGGCCGACGCCCTGGCCTCGGCCAGGGCCTGGCCGGCCTTGGCCGGCCTCGACCAGGGCAGAGGCCCTGGCCGAGGGGCCAGGGCCCCTGGCCGAGGGGCCAGGGCCCCTGGCCGAGGGGCCAGGGCCCCTGGCCGAGGGGCCAGGGCCCCTGGCCGAGGGGCCAGGGCCCCTGGCCGGTCAGGGCAGTGGCCCTGGCCGGCCGTTGGCCAACCTCGGCCAGGGCAGAGGCCCTGGCCGGAGAAATTTCAGACCATTATCATTGGTCGACCAATTCGGGTGTTTTGGTCGACCAATTCGGCAAAAGGCCTTGGTCGAATATGAACGTGCCGACTAGCCCATACGGGGCCAAACGACAGTCGTCTGCATCAAAATTCTCTCATACGGGGGGAAACGCCTGGATCCATACGGGAGCCGGCGATGATAGTTTGCAGAAAAATCCCAAAAGGGGGATCCGACCTTGGCACGGATACGGCTCATTCCCGACAAATGGTCAGGAAGTGCCGAATGTTTCACTAGTATCATAAGGGTACTAAGATGAAATATATATTTTTTGAAAAATACGTTTTCATACGTTTTGAAAAATATGTTTTCAAAAACGCTTTTCCGCTGCGAAGTACTATAAGAGTACTAACATTTGATAAAGTGAGGGAGAAATATTGAAAGTTACTCTAGATGGTGATTGGAAACATAGTGACCTTTCCGATTCTAGAGTAACATCTTCAATATTTTTCGAAAGTAACTTATCAAATTATAAATATCATTCCAAGTGGGAGTTGAAATTAGAACTATCCAAATGGGATATTCTACTATCACTTCAAATGGGAATTGTATTTTAAGAATTTTCAATGCAATTTTTTTGATCAAACCTTTGGTTTTATGTCTTTTGCAGCATTTTAAAAGTAAAATGTCTTCCGCTTCAAAGAATATCGTCGCTGAGTTAAACAGAGGTGAAAAACTCAACGGCGATAATTACAAGCTTTGGTCCATCAAGATACAATACGTTCTAGAGGAGCAAGAAGTGCTCGAAACTCTAAAGAACGTTACGATTGAACCCGAGTTGGGCACTACGGCCCAACACCGACGAGACAAGGAAGCTTTTGAAGCTTGGTCTCGGAAGAAAAAGATAGCGCGCATTACGTTATTAAGCAGTATGGCTGATGACATAATACGCATCTTCCGAGAACATGACCTAGCCATGGACATATGGTCCAAGCTAGAGGAGAAGTTCGGTGGCACATCAGTGTCCAAACTTCGCTCCTTAACTATAAGGTTCGATTCATATAAGAAACGTCCAGATCATTCCATGGTGAAACATCTGCGACATATGGCGAACCTTATCTCGGAGTTAAAGGACGCAGGTCATGTGCTCACTGATGAGCAACAAATCCAAGCAGTTATACGTTCCCTACCAAATGGGTGGGATCAAATGAAGATGCATCTCACTCACAATGAGAGCATCAAGATCTTCAGCGATGTTTCCAAGCACCTCGAATTAGAGGAAGAGCGGCTTGCGGCTGCCAAGCCAAGTGCAGAAGTGCACATGGTTACTAGTTCCTCACACGGGGGAAAGAAACAGAAAGATCGTTCGAAGTTCACTAATGAACGTAATAAGCAACCTGAGTCTACCAAGAAACCCAAACATAAGGGTGGGCACAAGAAATGGCACAAGAAGAAAGACTTGAAAAGGATCAAGTGCTTCAAGTGCAACAAGCTCGGTCACTATGCTCGTTCATGTACGAGTGGAGGCGACGAGGTGACTTGTAAATATACTAGTTACATATGTGTTTCTAGTTCAATATTTCTTATAGAATCTAATCCATTTTGGATAATTGATTCAGGTGCCACCGACCACATAGCAAGGGACAGACGGTCCTTCGTGGAGTATCACCAGATACCCCAAGGAACGAAGTGGATCTATGTAGGAAACAACACACGTGTTGAAGTGAAAGGCGTTGGGACTTGTAAGCTAGTCTTGGACAACGGCCGCACTCTCCTACTTCATGATGTCCTCTTCGCTCCAGATATTCGAAGGAATATAATTTCTGTGGTCGTATTAATGGGTCTGGGCTATAACTGGTTTTTTCATGATTGTAATGTGGACTTAAGTTGTAATAATACTCTTATTGGTACTGGGTTTGTATTTAAAGGATTTATTGTAATGAGTACAATGTATGATTCCTCATGTAATGAAAATTTCCTTATTGCAAATTCTAAGACTTATGAGTTTGATGTGATTTGTTGGCACGCAAGGCTTGGTCATATTGGACCAACGCGTATGGATAGACTTGCCAAACATGGCCTTCTATCCAATGTTTCAAAGGTTGAAATGTCGACCTGCGAACATTGCCTTGTGGGGAAATCTTGTCGCAAGCCGTTTGGAACCGGCACAAAGGCCAAGGTTCCATTACAGCTTATCCATTCGGACATATGTGGTCCGATGAATGTCAAGACAAGACATGGAAAGACCTATTTCATCACTTTTATTGATGATTTCACCCGATTCAGACATATCTATTTGATATCCCACAAAAGTGAAGATTTGGCTTGCTTTAAAAACTATATGAGTTTAGCGGAGAATCAGTTAGATCGCAAGATTAAGGTCTTGCGAACCGATAGGGGCGGTGAATATCAATCAACAAGTTTTAAGGAACTTTGTGATGAAAAAGGCATAGTACATCAGGTAACTATGCCTTATACTCCTCAACAAAACGGTGTTGCAGAAAGGAGAAATAGGACTTTAATGGAAATGGTCCGTTCAATGATGGCGCAAGCTAACTTGCCAATCACCTTTTGGGGTGATGCATTATTGACGGCCGCTTTCATTTTAAACCGCGTACCCTCGAAATCAGTTAGCTCCACTCCTTATGAGTTGTGGAACCAAATGTCTCCTGACTTAAACATTTTGAAACCTTGGGGTTGTGCATCCTACGCACACATTTCCTCCCATAAGTATGACAAACTTGGGCCAAGGGAAGGAAGTGTATCTTTATACGATATGCAGAAAACTCCAAAGGTTATGTTTTTGTTAGTCAGGAAGACAATGGTGGGCTAATTAAGTTTGAGTTGATGGATGTCACTTTCTTGGAAAATGAGTTTCCAAGACAGGGCGAGATAAGTCAGGACTTATCTCTATTTGAGATTTATGATCAAGAAGGATTACCTCATTCGAGTGGGTAATTCTTGGTGAAAACGAAAATACGTTTCAACCTTCACCAATGGATTATACGAATGACGATTATCCTATTCCATACGGGAATAATGATCCAGGTGGGAGCAATTCTAACGACATTCCAAGTGGGAGTGATATTAGAATTGATCTAAATTCGAGTCAACAAGGACTTGAATAATCTCAAATACGACGTAGTAGTCGTACAAGGTTGGATCCTCTAAGATTTGAGGATGAATTTCCGCAAACCTTTATGACTTTACTACAAGAAGATGACGAGCCTGCTACTTTCAAACAGGCCGTATCTTGCCCAGCTAAAGACAAATGGATGGAAGCGATGCAAGAGGAGTTAGAATCCATGAAAGTTAACCAAGTCTGGGACTTAGTTGACTTACCCATAGGACGTAGAGCTATTGGGAACAAATGGGTTCTCAAGATCAAGCATAAGGTTGATGGCTCTATTGACAGATATAAAGCTCGCCTTGTCGCGAAAGGTTTTACGCCACAGGAAGGGATAGACTACGAAGAGACCTTCTCACCTGTTGTTCGTTTTACCTCAATTCGCCTGATTCTGGCAATGGTAGCTTGCTTAGACCTCGAATTACATCAAATGGATGTAAAGACTGCCTTTCTCAATGGAGAATTGGACGAGGAGATCTATATGGAACAACCAACAGGGTTTGTAAAAAAAAAGGAAACGAACATAAGGTTTGTAAACTTCTTAAATCCATATATGGTCTTAAACAATCCTCAAGGCAATGGTATATACGATTTCAAGAGGTTGTCTTATCAAATGGACTTTCCATGCTTGATGAAGATAACTGTGTATATATCAAGAGGAATAAGAACAAGTATATTATTATGTCCCTATATGTAGATGACATTTTAATAGCCGTAAATGACAAGGGCTTTGTGATGGATATCAAGGCTTGGCTTTCATCAGTTTTTGAGATGAACGACATGGGAGAAGCCGCATATATCCTTGGAGTTAAGATTTCAAGGAATCGTTCAAAGAAACTTCTTTCTCTTTCACAGGAGACTTATATAAAGAAGGTTCTAGAACGTTTTAATATGCAGGACTGTAAGTCCATTGGTACTCCAATAAGCAAGTGCGACAATTTATGTCTGAAATCATGTCCGAAGAACCAAAAAGAGAAGGAGGTTATGGAAAAAGTTCCATATTCCAGTGCAGTTGGTAGTCTAATGTACGCTATGATGTGTACAAGACCGGACATCTGTTTTGCCGTTGGAATGGTAAGTCGTTACCAATCCAACCCAGGGCAAGTACACTGGAAAGCGGTTAAGAGGATAATGCGGTATCTCAAAGGAACTGCAGACTTTGCTTTATGCTATCAAGGAGATGCCTTGAGGCTCGAAGGCTACACTGATGCTGATTGGGCGGGTGATCTCGATGAGCGACGATCAACCTCAGGATATGTTTTTCTACTCGGATCTGGTGCAATATCCTGGAGTAGCAAGAAACAATCCTGCATCGCACTTTCAACCATGGAAGCCGAGTTTGTAGCATTTAGCATGGCAGTCCAAGAGGCTGTTTGGCTTAGGAAGTTCTTAGACAGGCTAATTAATGCAAGTGACTCAGGTGCTGTACCTATACACAGCGACAGTCAAGCATCTATAGCCTATGTCAAAGATCCGAAATTCCATTGTAAGACCAAACACATAGATATCCGCTACAAATTTGCAAAAGACTATGATAAGACCAAGAAGGTAGATATAAGGTACATTTCTACGCATGAGATGATAGCGGATCCGCTTACGAAGGCTATCCCCAGAGATGTGTTTTACAAACACTTATCATCTCAAGGATTGCGTAAGAGCTGAGTTGTACCAATGTAAATTCCCATGTCTGTAAATGATCAAAATTAATAAAAGAATAAGTTCTTTTTTCAAACATTGCATATGAATTTCTTAAGAAATGTTTGTGTACATTTTTGAAATCTCAGCTGAATTCTAGTATGTCGGACAGATTGAGGTTGGCTCTCTCACATGAGCAATCGCCTTATTCTATCAGACGGATGGAATAGAGATGAGACCTGTTTGAAGTCAAAATCATCAAACGGATGATTTAAGAGTCATGACTTAAACAAAATGGTCGCATGAAAGATCTGCATCATATGGATGCTTACAAAAGATCTAAGAGGATTTTTTTTGAAATCCTATCTGTCTAAATGCGGGATGTGAGTCCAAAGGATTATTTGAGTAGAATAAGGAACTCAAAGTCAGACATTGTGGTGTCTGATCATCATCCTTACAACATCATTGAGACATACACTCCCTGGGAAAGGAGCGATGTTGTAATACGTGTTCATACCACGTATGCATTTCGACCACTGAGTTAGTAGCAATAGTGTTTGCTATTATGTGAGACTCAAAGGCTATATGGGCCTTAACTCTTACCCTCAAGGAATCCAATTGGTTCCTTTAGATTTGACGAGATGATCGCTATCTTAGCGTGTTACTAATGGGCTATGATAATTCGGCTCGGTGGGGCACGTTAGAAAAGCGAATCAAGTCAGGATCAGAAGGTTCGCAAGAAGAGGAAGATTGATTTCATATTTACATTTGGACTTTAATGATTCAAAGCTAGCCAGCCAATTGTGATCCAGATGGGATTCAATTGTTGAATATAAAGTATAAGAAATGTGAAGAAATAATCTAGGGTAAAGCATGCGTTGAACTACTCAACTTTGCACCTTCGAGGTCGTTGTGTATCTCTAACAAGTGCACAACAACAGACTCTACGCGCATGACTGTCGCACGGTCTATTTCTCGGTATGATAGATGAAAGAACTAAGAGAAAGACGTTCTCTTACAATCCCCTCAAGTGTGAGTGGGAGATGTTGGATATGGAAGACGTTTGTACACCCTTGTGGGGGATGTACGAGGGAATACGGACCTCGAACGTCGCGTGCACGAAGTCGTGTGCAAAGGGAATATGTTCCCTTGCGGAGAGGATCTCTAGATTGATGGGAAAGTCGCATTATATGTGCATAAGTGCATGCGACATATGGCTAATAAAGGGGTAATATCTTAAGCTTATGTTGTACCATGCATATGGTACAACTTAAGCTTATAATGTGCCATATACGATGGTACACCTTAGTTAAATTGTTCCAAAGGAACAATTACTCCTAAAATAACTACCTTGGGGGCTATAAATAAGACCCAAGGGTAAGCCATTTCCTTACACTTTTGCATGATTTTCTTGCATGCATTTCATTCTAGCGAAGCTCTGCCGAAATCCTTCCTCTCTCTTTATCCAAGTTCTTAATCTAAAATTAGAGATTTAGATTGTGGATTTAGTAGCCTTACTCCGTTCGTGAGAAGACTCGATCCGTCGTGGCGAATCCGAAGGCGAAGTTCTGTGACTACCGTGCCGCATACGCAAGCGTAAGTCTCAACTTCATTTATCGATCCTAACTCTGTTTTGGCAGGATCCTACATTCGGCAGCTGCACTCTTTGAGCGACGGCATCGGGAGTTGTGACGGTGACTTTGCAGCATTCGATCGAGCAGCGCTCTGGCGTTTCTTCTCTCCGTCTGCAGCTTCGACTTGAGTGCTCAGCGACGGCGGGGCTTGTAACTGCAACGGCTTCTCACGGACGGCGTCTTCGCTTTGCTTAACGATGGTGATCTTCAACGGAGAGCTCAGAGCGATCGTTTGCTCCGGTGATGGCTTCGTGCGGTGCTTCTCCTCGGCGACTACCCACTGCGACGGCAGGCAGTGCCTCTGTTGATCTTCACGGTAACTTCGGCACGGCGTCGTGCAGTGAGACTTGCAGGCAGCAGCGTGGATCTCATGGCGGCAGCTACTCGACGGGGACGGCGATTAGATGACGTCGGTGACGGCTTTGACATAAGGCTCTGGTGTGCTTCGATCGTAGCAGGTCCGGCGGCGAACTCCAACTCAATCTTCGTTCTCCGGCGATGATTGCTCGACAGCAGCTTCTTTTGTTCACAGCGGTAACTTTCGTCCTCGAGGGCTCTTGCTGTTTGATGGCAGCGAGGATTTTGGACTTTGAAGCTTTTCTTCCGTGGCTTGGAGATGAGGGCTTCTCTTCTTATGATGATGTGCAGCAAGGATTTCGAAACTTGGGTCTTGGAGAAAATGACCTAGGGCCTTTTGATTTTGTATAGATGTTTGGCTATATAGTTTGTGGTATTTGGCTTGCGTGACTTCTCATCAAAAAGCACACCCTCCTGTTTTTGTTGGTTGCCGCACAAATTTTGTTGCCCCTCTTTTATTCTTGTATTGCCGTACCCTAGGCTATGGATGGGATGTTTTCTTACATAGGATAGCCTAAGGTTTAGGAGAGAATCTCTAAGAGATAGGAATTGGTTAGTGGAATGACTTTGTAATTGATTTGATCATTATCAAATAGGAACAGGAGATTTGTATGGGATCTTAATGAAGTTTGAATAGGAAATGGGTAAGATCAAATATTTGCAAATTTGGCTAAAAGATTTGATCAAAACCCTTTTGAATTCAAATTTGGCTCCATCCCTTTTCCTCTTTGGACCAAGTCCAACTTTGCTCTCCATTGACCAAGTCTAACTTATTTGCACACACACTTCCTTCCTCTCCTACGATACTATATGAATAGCAACTCCATCAAATCGTGAAAGATATATCGTTTCGCCAATCCTGAAACACACTAAGCACACGCATCAGATATAACGATGCGTTTGTCATCATCAAATCAAGATCCTAGATCGTTGCTTCCAACACAATCGACTGAGGCTTGATCTATTCGAGTGTCGAACAAGCATTTCCAGTCGATTTCCAGCTGTCAACGACCCCAGTTCTACTAATCTGAGGTCCCATTTAACCTGTTGATTAGGCTCCAACTCAGCAAGAAGGGGTCCATGTCAGCATCATCATTTTTCGGTCATTTTTGGCTTTAACAGTTGGCGCCGTTTGTGGGAAAACATGAGTCGACATCCCAGTCAACAAAACATTTCGACCATGCCAGCTAACCCATAACACTCTTCAGAGATGCCTTGGTACCTCACAGCATCAATATCTTTAACATGATAAGGGGATGTCCCCTACAACCGGAGCTATCAACCTCACTCCAAAACTCTTACGCCGGAAGGTTGATGATAATATCCGTGGGTAAGAAGCACCCTAGAGACTCTATTCCTCCTATATCCTTTTCAAATAAAGATCTAGATGGTGTAGAACTGTCGCATGAAGATGCCTTTGTCATCGCTGCCACCATCGACGAGGTAACCATGAAGAGATTGCTCATCGATATGGGGAGTTCATGCGATGTGATTTTCTTCACCATGTTAGAGAGAATGAGGATGTCTTCAAAGGAGTTGAGGCCCGGTCCGGGACCTCTTGTAGGATTCACCGGTCATTCTGTCCCAGTAGCAGGCATCATTACCCTACCGGTGACCCTTGGCACGTATCCACGATTGGTCACTCGCCTGACCAACTTTATAGTGGTGAAGATCAACTTAGCATACAACGGAATCATCGGCAGATCGCTGCTCAACGCAATAGAAGCAGTGGTCTCACCCTTCCATCAAATAATCAATTTCCAAACTCCTGAGGGAGTTGGGAAAATGAGATAGAATCAGAAGCAAGCTCGGTCATGTTACCTTCTGTCCACCGCTGTGATAAAAGTGGGATATACAGACCCAGTCGATCCCAAGGGCAAAAGTAAAGATGAGGATCAATGACCCGCAGCAGTCGAAGAGACGGAAAGCATCCGGATCTCTGAAGAAGAAGGAAAGACCTTCTCCATCGGGTCGATGCTCCCCTTCGACCTAAGGGAGCAGTTGATCACTCTCTTAGGAGAACATGCTGAAATTTTCGCCTGGTCCCGGAGGGACATGCCCGGCATCGACCCCCCAGCCCCAGGCAATATCCCACAAACTGGAAGTCGACCCGACTTCCAAACCCATGAAGCAGAAGAAGAGGAACATGGGGAGTGAAACGATGAGGGCAGTGGTCGAAGAAGTGGATCAACTTCTGTAGGCGGGCTTCATTCGGGAGGTGAAATACCCCGAGTGGCTCTCGAATGTCGTGATGGTGAAAAAGGTGAACGGAAAATGGAAGATGTGCACCGACTTCACTTATCTCAACAAAGCCTGTCCAAAAGATGGCTACACATTGCCTCGAATCGACCACTGGTCGACAACACCTCAAGCTATGAAATCTTGAGATTCATGGATGCTTTGAGATTCATGGATGCTTTTTCAGGTTGTAACTAGATCCAAATGGCACCAGAAGACGAAGAAAAGACTTCTTTCATCACGAATCGATGTATTCTCAGTTATACGAAGATGCCATTTGGTTTAAAGAATGCAGGAGCTATGTACCAGCGTATGATGAACAGGGTCTTCGAGGCTCAACTCAGGCGAAACTTGGAAGTCTATTGTTATGATATGCTGGTCAAGTCGAAGAAGTCGTCGGACCTCATTGCAAACCTCCGAGAGACATTTGCACAAGTCTGATGCTACAACCTTCGGCTGAACTCTTCCAAGTGTACTTTTGGGGTTCAATCGGGGAAGTTCCTCGGATCATGCTAACGAACCGAGGAATCGAGGCTAACCCCGACAAAATCACGGCGATCGTGGCAATGAAGGAACCATCAACCATTGAAAAACTTCAGAGACTGAATGGAAGAATAGCAGCTTTGGGCCGATTCCAGTCCAAGTCGGCCGAAAGATCTTTGCCTTTCTTCAAAGTACTGAGAAAGGTGATAACATCCACCGTGAATGACAAGAAGGTCGTCGAATGGGACGCAAACTGCAAGAAGGCTTTCTCTGAGCTAAAAGAGTACCTCTGCAGCCTATCGCTCCTGACTAAGCCGAATAAGGATGACCAACTCATCATTTATTTGGCCGTTAACATGGAATCCGTGACCTCGGCACTTGTCAAGGAGGACTCGGGAGTGCAACGACCTATCTACTACGTCAGCCAAGTCCTCCGGGTGCAGAAATAAATTACTCGAGGATAGAAAAGATGGCGTTTACACTGATCCAATCTGCAAGGAGGCTACGACCATACTTCCAAGTGCACACTATCTTGGTCCTCACCAACAACCCCTTGGAGCAAACTCTGAAGAGTCTGGATCGGTCGGGAAGGATGACGAAGTGGGGAGTCGAGCAAAGGGAATTTGACATCCAGTATAAGCCAAGGACTGCCATCAAAGGACAAGCCCTAGCCGACTTCATCGTTGAACTCACTTATGACGATAACCCACCAGAAGAGGTAAATGTTGCTAACATACGGACCAATACTTCCTCTTCGCCCTTGACAGATCTCAATTCACCGACCGACACAACTGACGATATGGAACGTGGATTGTGCAAGTGGACGATTCTGCCACTCAAATCAGAAGCGGGGCCGGAATAAATTTTCAAATATCAGCGGGCAATATATTCGAGTAGGCTCTTCGCTTCGACTTCCAAACCACAAACAATGGAACGGAATATGAAGCTGCCATCAATGGGCTCTGGTTGACTAGAGCCCTAAGAGCAAAGGTGGTCTAGCTACTCAACAATTCCAATCTAGTTGTCCACCAATTGAACGGAGGTATCGAGGCCCACGAGGACACAATGCAAAGCTACATGTATATTGCTAAAGCGGAGCTCGCCACGTTCAGACGGGTGGAGATCCACCAAGTACTAAGGTCAAAGAATCACCGAGCTGATGCCCTTTCGAAGCTCGTGTCATCCTCACCAGCAGGACTCGGTCGAACCATGTACATACATCATCTATTGCACCCTAGCGTGCTTGAGTAGGAACTACTGAGCATCGACCAAGGGATCACGTGGATGGATCCTATAATCCTGTATCTAAACACGGGGGAGAAGCCGACCGACCTGGTAGAGGCACGAAAATTAGAACGAAATGCATACCAATTTGTTCTACTGGACGGTTGATGTATCATAATATTTCACATTTCATCTATATGTTTACACGTCAAAATTATTGCTTAAATCCCGATTTTATACGCTTTTATGCTAATAACTTGAACTATTTGACTTTAAGAGCGTTTGTTTGCATTTCAAGAAATATCGATCGATTCGGAGTATACTGGAGAAGCGAGCACGGACATCGACGCTGAAGCTCCAGCGGCGTCACATTTGACGACTCAAAGCTGCTAGGGATCAAAGGAAGAGCAAGAAAGAAGAAGCAAAGGAGCCAAGAAAAGGAGAAAGGAAGGAGAGCAAGGAAAAGAGAAGAGAAGAGTGAGCTTCCAGGTTGCTCGGTCGAGCGCTCCATGCGCTCGACGAGCTGTAACATCTGAAGGAGGAGCAAGGCTACGAGGGGTCACTCAGTCGAGCGACCCAACTCGCTTGACCGAGTGACCCCCAGCGCTCGACCGAGCCAGTGGTCAGAAGAGCTCCGACATTAGTCGTGCAACTCTCTGGAAAATATGGCGTTCTTACGCTCGGTCGAGCGGCCAAACGCTTGACTGAGCGGCTTAATGTTCAACCAAGCGACATGGATTCCTCAAAGGGAGCGCTCGGTCGAGTGGCTACTCCGCTCGACCGAGCGGCCCCTTCTCTAAGCACCGATGCCAAGCGCCAAAGGGAGCGATCAGTTGAGCGCTAGGGTGTGCTCGACCGACCTCTATGTTGGGAGACTACTTTTAGGTCATTTTAAGGGTTTTTGGGGGAAGGCTATAAATAGGAGTTGTAGCCACCATTTGGGGAGGCCGGTTTTAGCCCCTTTCACTTATTTTCTGTCTTTGGGGATGATTTTCGGAGATTAGGCTATGCCATAGGCCCCCTCTTGGATGATTATGTACCGGATCTTCATTAGTTAAGTATATTCTCTTTTGTAAATCTCTTTTATTGTCTCTCTTATATGTTTTCATTGTTGAATCCTTTATTGCTTTCATTTTACTTGCTTGTGATGTTGATTCCAGTTGTTTCTATCTCTTGTGTAATAATTGAGTAGATCTATTGCTACGATTAGGAAAGAACCCTAGGATTCTAGGGGTTGGATGATGGGTTAACCTTAGTTGGATGAATCTAGGGTTGCTCTACGGTAGTTTGGATAAGGGGTTTTGGGGGATTAGCCCTAGGATTGGAGGATCGCAAAAGCAACTCCGTATCTTATGGAGAATCTCTACAAATCCGATTTGGGCATAGCGGCCGTTTCCAGGGCTTGCGTTCACGAGAGCGACTCGAGAGTTGGGGGTGACCACTAATCCCCAATTTGCTAGTCGACGACTATGAGAGTAGTCCGACTGCCTGAACCAACCATTGAGTGGTACCCCAGTCCGTAGATCATGAGAGTGAACACGGATTTGCGGTACGGGAACCAAGTGTCGAGTGTTATTCACGTGTCCCCGTGCAAAGCCAATTGCGAAAGCACGACTGCGCGTGGGGAGGCATTAGACGAGCGTGATGACGAATTTCAAGTGGTCGTTCCCATCTCCGGATGTGACACTCCTACCCTTATTCTTGGTTCGACGAAGGGATCCTTGACCCGTTATCCAAACCCAAAAGCCCTAGCGCGGATTTTCGACACCGTAGTGATATTTTCCCTCATTTGTTTTCTCTTTAATCTATTTGTTTTCTCTTGTGTTTAGATGTGCCCCGCTAACGGTAACACTGTAACGACTGCTTTTCATGTATCTGGATTTATTATAATATAATATATGTTTTGGTGGATTTTCTCCTCATGTGTGGTTTTCGTCTCCGTAGCTTTCATTTTCGATCGATTCGTCGTATTTTCTCGTTTCTTCCTTAGGATCGTCGATTTCGAAGTATGTCATTCGTGACGGACTTCATAACGGTCGTATCTTACTATTAGATCAAGCCTATCGATCCCGTGGCCCGCGCTCCGTATCGGAACTTTTGGTGCTCATTAGCCGGTATAAGAAGGGGCACCGACCGACTAGATGACGATCCAGTCGGTCGGCAATCCTTCTTGGACCGACTAGTTGGCTTTCTAAATTTCTCAGGAGTTACTGTTTATCGTTAGTCGGTCTAAGAACGTTGGTTGACCGACTAGGTTGCAAACTAGTCGGTCGGCAATGCTTCTTTAACCGACTAACACATCATCTAATTTTAGTATCAGTTACTGTTTACTCTTAGTCGGTCTAAGAACGTTCATCAACCGACTAGATGCTAAACTAGTCGGTCAGTATTTGTTCATGGACCGACTAATTCTAAATCCTATTTTCGTTCAGAAGTTACTGTTTGCACTTAGTCGGTCTGCGTTGGTCGACCGACCGACTAGTTGCCAAACTAGTCGGTCAGTGGTTGCTATTTGACCGACTAATCTGTGTTAAAACCCTAATTTTCGGGCAGCCGCCAGCCCATCCTATTTATACCCCTCCCAAACGTTTTCTTCTTCCTCCACTCGACCCAAAACCCTAAAATCTCCCCCATTGAGCCCCCATCTTCCTCCAAGCCCTATTTCTCCATTCCAAGCCCTAGATCCATCATCTAAACCCTCCATCCACTCATTCCACCTCTCATTTTCCCCAAATCTCCATCAAATCCCTAAAATCCCCCAAAAACCCTAGTTCTCCTAACTTCTCCAATCTTTTCCAGATCTGATCCTAGGGTTCTCCGGAGTGTTTCTTCCGCTTCCTCTCGGTAAGAAATCGACCCCTTGGTGTTTTTATAACCTATTTGTATTTTTATGAAACCCTAATAAAATTTCATGTTGTTTGTTGATTGTTCCCCCATAACAGCGATTTCCCCGTAGATTAGCATCCGCGTGACGAAGTGGTCGTCACCCCCGGTGCTAGGCAAGTGAAACTTGCCACTTAGGGTTTAGGCCATGTTTTAGGCCATTTGCTTGTTGTAGGCGTAAAAGAGGCTAGGCGACGAAATGATACTCACCTAGGCGCAAATTGGGGAACTAGCTTGACAACGAAGCTAGTTCCGACATATATCATGTTGCACAATTACCATGTCATGTTTACTTTCCATTAACGGTACGCGAATTAACTGTCATGTCATTGCATTCTTTAAGCGATCCCGAGATTGTGTAGCTTCGCTACAATACTTGTGTTTCCTGGCTCGTGACCAGAAGCGAGCATAATGAGTTGCTAACCCCAACGCTCGATATTGAATTGTGAACTTGGAAAACAAGCTCCCGTGCGGGGCAACCCTGGCTCACTTGCTGGGCTCATGTACAGGGACCCTGGCTTGTTTACGTGTGGGATGGAGTAAGAGTTAAGCGGCCATTCAACTGGGAGTCTGCCTGATCAGTAACTGCAGTTGTAAGGCATAAACTCTGGGGTGGGGTAGTGTTTAGTGCCGATCGGTGTGAATAATGAACCATTCAGCTGAAGGGCGTAAACATCTACAAAACAACGTGAAACGTGAATAGTGAATTGATTGAGATTGATAGTAGCTTGGCTACTCTTGTCTTGTCCCGATAATTGTTCCCTTGTACAAATTGTCTTGCCATGTCTTAATTGTGCACTCATGTTATAACTGCCATGTCATGCATACTAAACTGCTAGGTTGCTAGTTGCCTTACTTTCAGTTTCCTTGCCCAAGTCTTTTAGACTTGCTGACATGTGCCCCTTTACTCTTTTGGGTGACACATGTTAGATCCTGAGCCTGAGTACCTTGTTGAGGACGAGGTGTTTGCTGACGCCGAGCCCGAGCTTGTGTTTGGCGGGGAGTACGTGGACACTGGGGACCAGTCCTAGTGTCTTCGTTGTGTTTTACTTTTGTTTAGACAGTTGTTTTGTTATCGGTGCGTAGCACCTATACCTTGTTATGTCGTTGCTTTTGTTGGCCTTGTTCTGGGCCTTTAGACTCTTTCTTTTAGCCTGGTGGCTTTTCTGGATGTTGGACGTATTTTCATGTTGGACAATGTATGAGATATGAGATTTTATTTCAGTCTCTCCTTGTGTTATTATTGTTGTTCCGTTGTGGTTATAGGGACCTGCTTATGTTTTATTGACGCTTATCGGGTTTGGGGCTTCACAGCTCCACTCTCGTGCGGACCTTTTCACGTCTCGCCTCCATTTTAGGGAAGCGGGTCGTGACAGGTTTTGTTGGTGGCCCATGCAGGTCCTTCTGTAACTGTGATTATCGGAAGAGCGATAATAATATTATAATGTCCAATAAATTAAGTCCGACGTCCGATGTCATAAGCTATGAGTCTAATTTGATTCGTTTTCTGTGTCACAAGATAACAGGAAGACGTTTCACCCGTGGTGGGGGTAGTGGTGCGATCCCTCATGATGAGGAGCCTGAGCAGGAACCCACCAACGGGGAGATGATGCGGATGATGCTCCAGATGATGCAAGAGCAGCAGGGCGTGCTCCTGCAAGTCCAGAATGCTCCACTTGCTCGAGCTGCCCGGGCTCTTCCGGATGCCCCTCGCTCTGAGCCAGGAGCGAAGCAATTTCGGGAGCTGGGTCCCGCATATTTTGATGGTTCTGAGGGTCCTCTGGCTGCCGATGAGTGGATTCGGAACATCGAGGACAATCTGAAGATGGCCAAGATCACCCCGGCTGGATGGGTTGATTTGGCGAAGAGGTAACTCAAGGATAATGCTCGGAATTGGTGGGATGCGGAAGAGAAGATGTTGGCGGAGCCGATAGCTTGGGCTACCTTCAAGGCCAGATTTGAGGGTGAGTTCTTCCCGAAAGCTGCCAGGGAGGAGATGCTGCAGCGTTTTATCGATTTGAAGCAAGGGAGCTCGTCGGTGGACCTATATCAAAAAGAGTTCATGAGGCTGAGTCGGTTTGCACCAAAGATGGTGCAGGACGCTGAGGAGAGAGCTCAGAGGTTCATGCAGGGACTTGCTTCGGAGCTCCAGAGTTTTGTGACCTCTTCTGACCGGGAGTCTTATCAAAAGGTTCTAGTATCAGCCAAGAGGCAGGAGCTGCTCGTGAACCAGAGGAGGGGGTCTGTTGTTGGTGCTGGGAAGAGGCCTGTGGAGCAGGCGAGAGCTGTGGTTAGACCTGGATTCAGGCCTAATCAGTCTGCTCAGTTTAAGAGGCCAGGAGGGCCTATTCTAAAGTCTTGCCATTTCTGTGGCAAGCCTGGCCATATCAAGGATCAGTGTCGGAAGTTTTTGGGCCAGTGTCTGGTATGTGGTGATGCTTCCCATGTCGTGAAGGATTGTCGGCACACGAATCAGCTGCGGAGGGCACCTGTTGTAGCACAGCCATTGCATCAGTGAGCGTCTGTTCCTGTTGGTCGTGGAGAAGCTCTTGTTCCACAGAGGCAGGCTTTTCAGCAGGCTGTTCCACCGAGGAGGCAGGCTTTTCTGATGACCGCTGCGGAGAGCGAGGCTATGGATGAGGTTATCGCAGGTAATCCTCACTCTAGCTGTTACTTTCCTAGCTGGTTTTGATTGTTAGACTATGTTGTTT